>BLSH010548835.1:160634-177379 GCA_018402905.1 Glandirana rugosa
AATTTCTGCTATCTGTCCTCAGAGCAACAGCACAGACAGCAGTAGTAAAGTAATCTATCTCAGGATGCAGGATCAGGTCTTAAAATGGCTAAAATCTGTCCCTCACGCCGTCAGCTACCTTTCCCTATACTAACCCAAGGAGCATGTGACTGCAGCACTGTGACTCCAGCTTATAAAGAGGCTGGGTCACATGATGCACCGGCCAATCACAGCCATGCCATTAGTAGGCATGGCTGTGATGGCTTCTAAGGGCAAACCAGTGAAACGCTTGTTGATTGGCTGCCCTGCAGCTTCTCAACACGTGGAGTAAAATAGCAGAACCCCGGACCGAACCCGAACGATTTTTGAAATGTCCGGGTCCGGGTCCGTGCCACGGACACCCAAAAGTTCGGTACGGACCCGAACGTTACAGTCCGGGTTCGCTCAACACTATTCTTGACACCTGTGTCTTCATTAGGCATGCAATACACTTCTGCATTATCTGGACAGCCCTTCTTTCAGACGATACAGACCTCTGACTGTGACTTGTTTCTTTTCCCATGACAGGGTGACAGAGAGTGAGAGGAAATCTTCCTAATGACAGAGCCACCAATAGAAGCCTGAATTTACCCAAGCTACACAAACAAGGGTTTTTGGATAGCATTGAGCTTTACATCCCAGGAAATGTATAAATACACTTTATCATTAGTGAGTAGGAATAAGTTTTTATTTGTCTCTGTCCTGTTGAGGAGATTTTGCTTCACTTCCTGTCCTGGAAATGCAACAGTAAGGCCCCTTTCACACGGGCGGATCATTCGGGTCCGCCTGTCAGTTTTTCAGGTGGACCCGAACGGATGCTCTATTGTCTTCTATGGAGCGACGGATGTCAGCGGTGACATGTCCGCTGACACACGATCCACTCCGATCCGCCAAAAACAGATGGATAGAAACCCTATTTTCCATCCGTCTGGCGGTTCGGATCGGATGAACACGGACAGATGGTCCGTGTTCATCCGATTCTCCATAGAGGAGAATGGAACTGTGACAGGACAGTCTCTGCACGGAGTGCAGAGTCTGTCCTGTCATCCGCCGGCTCAGCGGGGATAAACAGACGGATCCACACTGAGCAGCGGAGCCCATCAAAACGGGCTCCGCTGGTGTGAAAGGACCCTAAGGGCTCTTTCACACACACAGAGCCCATTTTGACGGGCTCCGCTGCTCAGCGGGGATCCATCCGTTGATCCCCGCTGACCTGGCAGATGCTCCATTCTCCTCTATGGAGAATCGGCTGAACACGGACCGCCTGTCCTTGTTCATCCGATCCGCCAGGCGGATGGAAAATAGGGCTTCCATCCGTCTGTTTCTGGCGGATCGGAGTGGATTGGGTGTCAGCGGACATGTCACCGCTGACATTCGTCGCTCCATAGAAGTACATGGAGTGTCCATTTGGGCTCGCCTGAAAAACTGCCAGGCGGACCCAAACGATCCGTATGTGTGAAAGAGCCCTAAATGAGAGGAAATCTCTAAATAAGAGGAATGCCTTCATAAAAAGCTGCTATGTGAAAAGGTATCCCCTTTTGAATCTTCCCACCAGTGGGGATGTGGAAAGCGATAAAAGTTTGACAGCAGTTCTAATACTTCCTAACTCTATCCAAAACTAGGAAAAAAGTATTGGCTATGCATACACTGCACACGATTTCTGTCATCTTCTATGTCAAAGCTCAAAGCTAAAAAAAAAAAAAAAAAACTAAAAAAAAAACTAAAAAAAACCCAAATCATTCCAAGTACTTGAGCTCCACAATCTTCAAGATGCAACCCAGTGGCTCAAAATCACTCCCCTAATAGCAAAAAATGTATCCATATTAAAAACTTTCAAAGTAAATCCAAACTGGAAAGTGTGGACTTCCTATTTCTTTTATAAAGATTAAGCTATGCTAGCTTCCCAACCATAGGCCAAGGTGAGCTTTTTTATTTTATTTCTAGGTGGTAAAAGGTTCTTCAGGGTGCCGGGTCAGGGGGGTGGGTGGGTTTCTTCCTTGATCCACCACCTCAACTTCCTTCCGCAGCCCCCCTTTTTTTCTACCCCCCCCCATTTTTCTACCCCTCTTGTTACCCATTCCCACTCCCACTTTTATCTTTTCCACTGGGGTTTAAGTGTTAGTGTTAGTTGTGAGTCCAACACCTTTAATCTATTTGTATTTGACTTTATGTTTTGATGCACAAGGTTGTCTGCATTTCATGTTGATATGTATGTGTTGAAAGAACATGTTATACCGCTTCTTCTAAATAAATAATTAAAAAAAAACATAAAACCAAATGTACTCACAAGAAAAGTGCTCAACTCAGCAGTAGGAGAATTACAGATTTTTTACAGGGCACCACACCACTTCCTATATCCTAGTCAGAGCATGTGACTGATCTTCAGATGCATGGTGACATCACAGTATCTTACCCCACCAATGCTCTTCCTCTTTCCTGATGTCATCATAGTGTGGACCACCATCTTCTTGTGTCCCAGCTACTGTCTCTCCCAGACTGCTGCCAGATTATTACAGTTCCAGTGTGGTGGTGCTGCATTCTCAGACTTTGGATTACTCCAGCTACTCACCTGTGCTCCCTTGATTCCGGAATGCGCATGTGTGAATGGAGCCATATACAATCTGTACTTATATCCATGCTGATCAGTTATACTGCTACTTAATGCTACATACTCTATCTCTGTTTTTTTTTTAATTCAGCAATGTTTTTGCTTGCTCTGTACTGTTTCAGTATAAAAACAATAAAAAATATGCTTGAAAAATACAAGACGTTGGTTGCATTCAGCATTTAAAATCACTGAAGGAGTTCCAGCGATCACAATCTTTTACAGACTGGGTTATCAGTTCTTTGGTCAAACAGAGAGTAACTCTAACTCAAAGCAGTTTACTAAACACATGCAAGATGCACAAACATATGAAAGATGCACAAACATGGACTTTCTTCCAGTCAGTCAGTGTACCATGTGGCTGCAATAGCATAGTCTCAATAAGACTCTTTACCAGGGTTGTCCAATATGCATGCCAAGATGGCTATGAATGCGGCCCAACACAAAATCATAAACTTACTCAAAGATGTTGAATTTTGGGGGGAAATTTTTTGTAAAAATGCATTTACACGTATAGTGAACAAATGCTGCCGATGAAAAATTTGACAGTGTCTCTTTACTGTACTCATAACTCACTGTAAGGTTCATCTGACATTTCACATTGGGATCTAAAGTACCCCTCCACTTCCTAAGGATCAGCAATCTGACAGCAAACATAATGTGTGTGACCAGTGGCCTGAATTTGCAAGGGAAATCATCAACGCCTATACTGGGAAGAGTCAAAAAGCCTGTAGCATCTGAGAGGAGTGTGAATCCGCTTCCTGTTACAGAAGCTTTTAAATGTGGGCAATCCCATAAGGTATGGAACAGGGTACCTACTTGTGGGCACCGCCGCCAGCACATGTTATCGTCAAGGCTTGTGAATTTTGCTAAACAGACAAGGGTTAAGTACCACCTATGGGTTATCTTTTGGGAAATTTCCCAGTAGTTTATGCACTTAGGGAATTTCGAGTTGAAGCGAATTGCACTTAACCACTGTGAGTCTGGAAAGGTAGAGTCCAATTCTTATTCTCATTTCAGTAAGGAAGAGGTTTTCACAAAGGTGGTTTTAGATTGTAAAAGATTGTGATGAATAATGATGCCTTTCACACGGCGTGAAGTTGAAGTCCAGAAAGACCAGGCTGTATTGGGTATGGCAATAGAAGGGGTCGGGTTCTGCCGTAAATAAGATAAGATTTGTGTGAACATATGCTGATCCAGAGACAGGATGTTATATGTTATCTAAAAAAGGTAGCTGCACTAAAAAGCTAAAATGAGATAATATGAATCTTATTGCAATAATAGGTAAAAAACACAGGAACACATTATAATAGGAGACAGTCCATATGTATCCACATGAAAATATGATGTTCAAACTGGCAGGACAAATGTCAATAGGCACAGATGTCACAACCACACTATGGCATTGATTAATAAAAAGTTCAGATCACTGCGGATGTGGTGAACCACCCGACTTAAAGATTGTCCTTAGAGTGATTAACAGCCAATGGATAACTGTATAGGATGTGCAGAGTAACAATGGTATAACTCTAAACACACGCAATGCCCCACTAGTCACTCAAAGTGCCTCCACCAGTAAGATTGACTGCTTACCAGAGGCAAGCTATAAAAAGCTTGCGACTTAATCTCATCAGGGTCCCTCAGGGGGAAAAACTGTGTCCAGCTGATGCTGCAATCGTCCGTCAATCTGGGGCTACCGACAGTCTCTCATTGTCCAGTGTCCATCCACATAGTGTGCATAAGAATAAAAGATCACAATAGTGTAATACTGATAAATACTTTAATAGTAAAAAGGTATTGCACTTACAAAAAATCACAGTAAAATCTAAGCTGGCCAGCTGACACAAAGTCTCGTCATACAAACAAAGTGGGAACGTCAGCACACCCTACCCGACACAGCGTTTTGTCCAACTAGACGTCATCTCGAGGCATATGCATCCTATACAGTTATCCATTAGCTGTTAATCACTCTAAGGACAATCTTTAATTTGGGCGGTTCACCACATCCGCAGCGATCTGAACTTTGTATTAATCAATGCCATAGTCTGGTTGTGACATCTGTGACTATTGACATTTGTCCTGCCAGTATGAACATCATATTTTCATGTGGATACATATGGACTGTCTCCTATTATAAGGTGTTCCTATGTTTTTTACTTATTATTGCAATAAAATTCATATTATCTCATTTTAGCTTTTTAGCGTGGCCACCTTTTTTAGATTGAATTTAGATATGTGTTTTGCATATATTTAGGCTGCTGCTCTGTTAGGGATCTTTTTCACAATAGCGCGGTTTACTTTTTCTATATAAGATGTTATACTGTATGTGTCTCTGAGAAGGGATAAGTTTACCATTTATAATCAGGTCATGCAGATGGGCTAAACTTAAAGAGTGCCAACTCTTGAGGGACAAGTTTTTAATTAAAAATGTAAATACTTCCAGGGGAATTGGGACAGATGACCTGGGTGGAGATTTAAAGGAGGAACTTAGGAAATATCGGCAATCTGCAACAGCTGCTGGGATGGTGGGGTGGGTGACGACAGAGTGATCCCTAAGCAAAGGTTTTGCCAGAAGACATGAGTCAAATTTGAATGCAACCAACTTCTAAAGCCTCATACACACTCACCGATTGTTCAAGAACAGAACTTCCAACTTTTGTCCAAATTGGCTGTTGACGGTTTTGTCTAGCGTACTGATGGTAGTCAAACGTTCGGCCAACAAAGCCGAACGTAGTGACATGTTACGAGCATATAAAGAGGAAGTTCAGGTGAATGTGATTTGTGAATTAGGAACACAGGTTTACACGACTGAACACTTCCTGGATTCTGAGCATGTGTGTTTGCACTTCCAACTATTTGTTGGGCCAACTTCTGTACACACGAGCCAACAATCGGCCAATGCCTTGTTGGCCAACAAAAGTTTTCTAGTCTTGTCAGCCAACTTCTGTTGGACAATAAGTGGAAATTGGCTGTTGGATTGTGCGTACTAATGGTCGGATGTTGGACGACCGTAGTTGGCCAATTATTGTACCGTATATACGGGCCTTAACTGACAGCCAGTCTGAGCTAAACAGTGGGTGCCTTGTACATTATTTGCAAACCTTGATCAACCTCTGTGGTTCAGTGCCCAGTCATTTTTCTCTCAACTTTACTATGCTATTGGCTTATTAAGCTGTCCATAACTATTATAGTCCATTTTGGAGTGGGGAGGCAGGAGTGGTGAGTTTTCACCCACAAAAGCCCAACCAACTTATTAATGTGTTGCAGCTCCTTCTTTTCAGGCTGTGGGCAGAGAGAGGCGACAACACTGTGCACATTAAGGTCTCATGTACACTGCTGCCTCTGAACGGATGTTTAGAGGCATTTTGGGCATTTTTTTTAGCTGCCTCTGAACTCATCTAATGTTATCTTATCAGTCCTTGTACACAGGGTCATTTAAGGTCGTTTCCAGGTAGTTGAGTTTGGAAGCATTTCTTGGAAAGCAAAAAAAGCGTTCAGATGGAATTTCTGAGGCATTTGAAACGCCAAATGCCTGTAACAGCTTGTAACTTGCGTATAGGACTGTTTCTTTTACAGGCATTTCCATTTTAAAAAAAAAATGGTCCTAGACTCGAACACGGCTAAACGTGGCATGCAAAATGGAAGTTTTAGATGCCAGTTTCTAGCTGTCAGGATAAAATGTTCAGGGGGTCGAAAAGCCCGTGTACATGGAGCCTAACTCTTAGGCCTCACGCACACTGGACATTTTTGGACTTTTTACATCTGCTGTTTTTAGCTTCATAAACTTCAATAAACTCCCCATCATGTTATCCTATGTGTTCATGCACACATAGGCTGTTATCAACTGTCTTTGGCTGGGACGTTTTTGAGCTGTAAAAAAAACCCAAGACCAGTGGCTTCTGAGAGATGTTTTTCAGCTGTAAAAACACTCAAGCGCTCAAAAATGTGCAAATGCCGCTCATCAACATTTTTCGATGCTTTAGATCAATTGAGAAAAAAAAATGCAACTGCTCAAAAACACTCAAAAGCGCGGCTAAGCGTGGCTAAGCGCGGCTCACCAACATTTTTGGGCTTTTTTGGTTCATAAAAAAAGAAAATTTTGCTACTGCTCAAAAACGCTAGTGCAAAATGCTGAGAAAAGCTGAAGAACTCACTGCAAAGCTACTGACGTTTTAGAACTTTTTTTTTAATGTCCAGTGTGAATGAGGCCTAATAGAGAAGGTGGTGTCACTCTCCTGACTGTGTGGTTTGGCAGAGGTGCATGAATCAAAATGTGGCTTGAAAAATATAAACCCTTTGCTAGATAAGACAGATTACATATACTGTATATATTACAGTTGTGGATTTAGCTATTTGTCTGGAGTTAGGATTTTAGAGGTCTCAGTGGTAGTTATGTTTTTGATATCACAGTACTATATTGTATATATAATAACTTAAAATAATTATATTTTCCATCAACTGAAGAAACATATTATACTGCATATGCCTGGTGCCCAGGGATCTTATTATGTGGCCCTTAGAGCCACTGCAGACAGCAGTCTGTGTGTTTTTTTTTTTCTTTTTACCTAGGCACTCACTCAAGCCAGTAGAAAATAAATATTTAGACAGGTTTCTAGTATTTTTTTTTATTTCTTTCACATTTTTACTTTTTTATGCTGTGCATCTTGTTCTCATTTATATTTTCACTCTGATGTTTTATCATGGCTTTTTCTTGGAGAAATAACAAGTAGCTTTAAGTGGGCTTTTGGTAGCACTAATGTGATTTGTAAAGGGACTGTAATAGAAATATAGAGAGTGGCATCAGAAAAAAAAAATAAGTGGTCCATCAAGTCTGCCAGTTTTTTTTTTTTTAATATATATATATATATATTTGTAAAGCTGTGATCTCAAGCAGCATCTAGTCTCTAGTTTAAGACCAGTTATTGTACCATGTCCTCAGTCTCTGAAAACTTCTGTAGTATGTTTGCAGCCTCCGGCTAGTCCCTGTAGCTTGTCTGCAGTCTCTGACTATCTCTTGTAGCATGTCCATAGCCTCTGACCATCTCCTGTTGCACAGTTTGATATGTGGTTTTGGTGTTGTCAGGGACTCCATTTGTGGCTCCCCTATAAGAAGTAAGTTGACTACCACAGTGCCGCCATCAGAGGGGTACAGGCACTATTGCTGTAAGGGAGCCCAGCGTCTCAAGGGGCCTGGCACCGGGCCTGCTCCCCTAATTTCTCCCTCTCCTATAAGCTTATGGTCACTTCAATGACCATAAGCTTATATCAGAATTGTTCAGCAGACTGTGCTGAACAATTCTATAACTCTGATCAGCGGATTACAATGATCAGAGTAATTAACCCTAAAATTTACCGCCCCCCCCCTCCATGCCGCCACTTCCCTGTCCTTTTCCTCTCCACCTCCCACCGCTCCCTTCCACCTAAAACTGCCTCCTTTCCTTTCCTATCCCCTGCACCCCCATTCTTCCTACCCAGCACTGATCGGACCCCCACCCCAAACCCGATCCCCGCAGCTACAATCATTAGCCGGCATCCCTCCTCTGCCACTCCCACCAGCTTCAGGTGCTGCATGGGACTTGGGGGCATCCAGATGTGTCCCCCCCACGAGTCAGATAGCCCCCCAGACTGGCCCCCGCACCCCCGATCCATCGCTGCTCCAAGCAGCATCCCTCCTTCCTCTCCCACAGCCTGCAGCTTCTTCATTGAGCTGGCAGGCTGGGGATCATGGCAGGGGGAGGGGGGAGCGGTGTGGGTGGGGGTGAAGTTGGGGCTTGGGGGGCTTGGTAAACATGTGTTCCTCATTCATTGAAGTAAAGTGCTGCAGAGAAAAGGGACTACCTTCAGTCCCTTTCTCTGTCTCAAAATAAGAGATACGGGGTCTGTTTATGCCTTCAATATCTCACCAAAGACCCCCCCCAAAAAAAAAACTGTAAAAAAAAGAAAAATATTAAGACCCCCCCCAGGTCCACCCACACTCAACCCTCCAGGGTGACCCCCCCCCCCCCACCAAATAAAAAAAAATGTAAAAAGTAAAAGAAAAAAAACACAAGCATAGTAAGACCCCTAGGTCCGCCACACTCACCCCTTTGAGGTGGCACCTCCCCCCCCCACACTCACCCTTCCACGGCTTCCTCGGCTTATCCTCCCGGCCAACCCGATCCATCCTGATTGTCCAATAGAGAAGCCAGAAGACAATAGTGAATATTAATTCGCTATTGTCACAAGTGGGTGGGTTTGAGGAGCAGTGGGGACCCAGGCCTGAAGCTGTGTAAAGGAGCCCAACATTTCTGATGGCTGCCCTGTAGATGCATAAACTAATGCTATGCAAAATAAAACTTTTGATAAAAGTCACTATTGCCAAGGCTTCATATTATTTAAAACAGATAGGCCTGGAACACAGAGATGAGGTCACACTGCGCTGTTATTTCAAGTATATGCACAATGGTCTCACTGCTGATGAATTTTGTAAGTTTGTCCAGGAGCTAGGTATCACTTTTACCTTGGTGTATACCAGTATGTCTGCAATAATGCAGGATAGAACTAAGCAGCAAGAGGATCACCAGAAAAAAAGAATAGCTTTGAGCATCATTAAGGATCAGCATTTAGAATAAACGTCACAAAAATTAAGCATAATAGTATAGGAAGAAAAAATATAAAATAAATAAATAAAAAGCACACGACTTTGATGTCATTTATATTTACAGTATTCTCAGAAAATAATAATAATATATATTAATACATTTTTCCTCATCATTCAAACGCTGGGGGCACTAACAACAGCAAATATTGCAGCATTAGAAATGAAACATAGAAAAGGTTAATTGCTTCATTAAGTCTAAGACTGGGCTGTGCGTGCTGGATTAAAAATTACCCAAGGACAAAATAACATCAGAGAGTATGGGATACTGTCAGAATCATACAAATCATTTCAAAGGTCAGTAGAAGCCACAATTTCATTTAACTTTTTCACATTCATTTGCAGTCATGAGTGAAAGACACTGGCTAGTAAGGAGCTGCTCTGTGAAGGCCCTCTATGAGGGTCCCAGCAAACTGGATTAAATGTCGAGGTGTAATATTCTGTTATGGAAAGGTCTTTGTGTGATAAATTAGTATAGTGTCTTCTATTTAGAATCCTGCCATGTCCCCTCTACAAACCATTTGATAAAAAAAGGGTAAAGTACACAAAAGGGGGCATTTATCAATGAGTTTGTATTACATTTTCTCCAAATATTAAACCAAGATTTTCCCATTTTATGACCAATATTCCATTTTGCATATTCCCTCTATTTATCACAGTGGTTTTCACCCAATTTCAAACAGGATTCTCCCATTGAAGATTTGCCCAATGTTTATTCTTTATTGGGAAATGCCTTCCTTCCTTACTATTCAACCTATTTAACACTCAGTGAATATAGATTTTTTTTTATTTTTATTTTTTTAATTCACTAGCATTTACCCAATTTTACTTTGCACAATATTCAAATTATTCCCTGGTTTAACATGGGGACTCTTTAGGTGCTTCTTTTATTTGGCGCTGTGGACTTATGGACAATGCTAAATCCTGTGTTTTTTATAAAAGTTCAGCACTTCCTTGATTCATTTTTATTTTATTTTTTTTTTCATTACAAAAAGTGAAATACAAAAAACTCCCCCCTCCTTGCAGGCTGGTATACCCATAGCAAGGGTGCAGGTATGCCTCTCCAATGTGCAGTAGTCCAATACTGACCAGCACCGGGTTCTTCTGCACCCCCAGTTCTCAGTAGGGGGAAACAGCAAGAGGGAGGTCTATATTCCACTAACCTGACACCCCATAGGTGGCTAGTAGGTGGTCACCTCTTCCCTAACAAATGGTTTTAGTGGTCCCTTACTGGTTCATATGGGTAAAAGAAAATAAATATACATTACATTGAAAGGTGTTTTTTTATTTTTTTTTTTACTAATATTTACATATCCAGATTCTAGAAATATCCAGAGTTGTTCTGCGCATTCTGCTTCAGCGAAGGCAGGTTAGACTTCAGGGGAGCATGGTTCTCCCCATCTTCACTGCTTAAACAGTGGTTGAGCACTGGAAAAGTTCCCACCTCAGGGATGGTTTTAGGTGCCCAGGGGACTCTGGTAATGAGATTCTCTGACATCATTGCTTAAATGTGGCTTAACTCCAAATATGTACAAGGATGTAAGGTGGAGATCTCCAAAATATCTCTGCCATATTACGCAAATACAGTGTGACATAAAAAATTGCAACAATCACCATTTTATTCTCTAGGGTCTCTCCTAAAAATACATATATCATGTTTGGGGGTTCTAAGTCATTTTCTATTACGAAATACAGATTTTCACTTGTAAACAAAAGGTGCAAGAAAAGGCTTGGTCCTTAAGTGGTTAGATTGTAAGCTCCTTAGGGGGTTATTGTGAATGATTGCAGTGCCATATAGATAAGTAAAAAGAGTGTTCTAGCCACATAACAATTCCATATTTCAGGACAACCCTCTGTAGTTATCCCCATGATAAGAAAAGTTGGAAATATTGAGCTAATTAAACAACCTATGATTTTGGAATGGTAGCTTTTTTCTCAAACTAGCCAGGGTACTTCTTTAAACAAAGGTTCCCAGAAATTGGAGAAGATGTAGGAGAGTCCAATTTGTTCATATTAGAAACATTTTTAATGTTTTTAATGAAAGCCAGCGTTAAAAAACGTGCATTGACGTCAACGCAAAACGCCGGGTAAAGCGGCGATTTATTACCTGACGTCAGGCCCGGCATTTTGCTTATTTTTTTGCAGACGCCCATGTGTATGAGGCCTAAAAAATGAAAATAAATGATTACATCAGAAGCCAAGGAGGATACTGCTCCTCCCCAAGCTCAGATGAAGAGCTGTGGGTGGTTGTAGGCAAAGCTTGTTTGATTTGTGTTTCATCTTTTTCATATACTGTACTTGTGTACTTGACGGGGCCACAGCATTCTGAGGACTCTAAGCACAGTACCGCTGGCATACTCACCTTCAGAGAAAAGAAGGAACCGTGAAACTGGGTTTTTAAAGTGGACCTCTTATTTAATAAATTCCTTACATGTAACAATACACAAGAACACTATAACAACACACAACAACACTGAGACCATGATTCTGTATGCAGCTGTGTGTTCACTTCTCTTTCCTTCTCCACTCTCCCCCCTCTGCCAGGCTGCTCTGAATAGGGAGGCTGTGTGCCTGCAGGATACTGACTTTTCCTCACACCCCTACCATCCTTGCTTGCTGATGCTAGAATGGGCTCTGGTTACCCCCCCCCTTCCTCCCCTCTGGCTTTTTCAGGCCTCCCTCTCTCCTTGCAGTGGCAGAGAGCCAATCGAAGGAAGGAGGAACTTGCTATACAGACTCCAGGGATCATGGGAATTGTAGTTCTTAAAGGAGCACTGCAGTGGAGACTAATAAGATGTGGACTTCTCTACCCAGGATCCTCTCCGCTTCAGAGGAGGAGAGGACAGAGTTTTTCCCTGCAAATCTGGGGAAAGTGGGGTCTTTGCTGAGAAGAAGGTGAGCTAGGGGAACCTGTTGATTGACCTGCCACAGGTGCACCAGAGAGATAAAGCCTGAGGACTGAGCAACTGGAACCCAGATATATAGGGATCAGAGGGACCTAAGACCAGAGTACTGTGTGACCAGAGGCAAGTCGTTGAGGACTGGATCTGCAGAGAGACTGAGCCTTGTGGGGATCCAAGCTGAGAGATTCAGCCACCAGTACCAGACTTCAGAGGATAGCAGATCTTCAAGCAGGGGCGTTGCTAGGTCTCCAAAAGATCTGGGGCTAGAGCCCATAGCAGCGAAGTAAAGAAAGTCATATGCTTGAGTATATATATAATGTATAAATATTGTTACATATCTGAGTGCGGATTCCCCTTACATCAGGGCCCCAGAGAGCCCCCCACTTACATCAGGGTCCCCAGAGATCCTCCGCTTTGAATGCTGGGCAGGGAAGGTGTCATGGCTGTGATGTCACTGGTTGCTAGACACTAGGCAACTCTAGCAACCAGTGACCCGGAGTAGAGTCAGGTGTAGGTGAGGGCGGCGCCAGAGCCAGCGCTACAGCGGCTCAGTCTGCCCCTGTCACTTGCATTCCGGACTGGGACATACCTGCTAATTGCAGAACTGCACCCACATGGTAAGAGACTCGGGGCTATGGGCCCAAGACTCGGGGCTATAGCCCCAATAGCCACCCCCTAGCAACGCCCCTGCCTTCAAGTGATCTGGACCAGATTTCTGTGTACCAGGAGAGGTTAGCTGAACCATCTGTGCTTATCTTAACATTGACACAGTTTATGCAATAGAGACTGTTCCCTTGTTTACAAGCCCACTAGCCAGCTGTTGCACACTTTTAAAGGGACAGCTACATGTGTGCCACCCACAGGAGGGTCCCATTGAAAGCCAGCCAACCCTGATAATTAGGTGCCAGGTACTTTACAACCACCTCCAGGGGTACTCCTTTGGCAGGAATGCATACTCCAACCCACTATTGGGGCTGCATGTGTAGTATACACAAGAGGACCTTTATTTTCCAGGGAAAGTCCATGCCTATACTTTAATCCTATTTTGCACCAATTATAATTTGGTTTAACATTGTTACAGTTGAATTAATTGCCAGCTTATGGGTCAGTGTCCATTGAAATAGTACAACCTTGTATAATGTGATTGCCTGTTCATTGATGTATGCATAGATCCATTTAACTTACCACCAGCTGTTTGGCCTATTTCCTACAGAATGGTAGAATACTAAGGGTTAAGTTACACAGGTGTGAGCAGCCTTCTATCTATCACCATCTGTGCTTTAAGAGTTGTGGCAGAACAGAAAACCCACCATCACCAGCTCCTGTGCTCCTGTGGGGGTAAGTGCTACACCGAGATGATGCAATTAGTCTGTTGCAAGCAGAAGAAAGCAGAAGAAAGCATTTCCTCAATCTCCTCACCCCAGTGGTCAGATTGTGTAGCTGGGTTCTTCCGCTGCCAGGATGGAGCTGTACTCATGTCGGAGACCAGAGACAAAAACATTGGATGTATTCTTGCTGTGCTGGACCCCCTTAAACAGAGGGACTGGTTGCTGTGTGTGTGCCTACAGCCAATGAAGATGTGATTGGGAAGACTTGCACGCGAGAACTGAGAGAACTAGCTGTCAAGTGCCTGCGACTGGACGTGCTGCCTGGCAGTAGTGGTAAGCTTAACAACACATCCTGAACTCTTGCTAGACACAGTTAACGCAATAGAGATTGCTATTACCTAGCAACTCATCTACCACTCATTACCCACACTCTTAAAATGACAGTTATATGTGTACCACCTACAGAAGTACCCTGCCAAAAGTCGGCTACTACTGACAACCAAACTCCATGTACTTGTAGTCACCTTTTGGAGTACCACATTATTGGGCATGTGTAAATCCACCCATTAAAGGGCTGTAAGTGCTGGGTGCACTCAAGAACATTATTAATTTGTTAACTGATTCTGACTTTGCTCTTTACATCAGTTAAAACTTGTATTAACAGTGCTGCAGTTCCATTATGGTACTCTGTTGTAGGCCAGTGTTCATTTTACCTAGTTTGCAGCTTTGGAAGTGTTCTGTTGTTTGTTTACCAATTCACGCACTGTTTAACTGCCTTGATATAAAACATTTAAGTAATCTACCGTTCGGTTGTTTGTGGCATACTTTCTGTGTGTTGATATAGAGCGTAGGTATACTAACGCTTAAGTCACATAGGTGTTAGTGAGTTTCAAACTACCACCAGGTGTCAGTGGAGAATGAGCAGTTTACTGAGTCATGGCAGAATAGAGAACCTACCATCACCAGCAGCTCCTATGGGGGTAAGCTACAACTGCAACATTGTAACTTTGTGGCTGGTCACAAAGTGAGAGGCTGTAGCAGAGACTGGTCAGTGTCAGACATTTGTGAGCACAGCCGTGAACTGCAAAGGCGCCATATGTAATTTAGCGCCTGATCTCCGAACCATGCGATTCAGTACAGGAAGCAGATGCTGATGACTGATCAAAGATGGATCTGGGTAGATAGGGATAGAGAGAGGTAATACATTCGTATAAATGCTACACAGCTCCCTTATATGTATTTCATCTGTGTATTTAACTGTTTGCCTGGAGTTTAGCTGTAAAGTGCATGCTGGGCTTTCACCCAGTTGGTCATGTTATTCCATCACCTAAATTATAAAATCATTTTGCTTTTAGAATCTAATGGTTCAGTAATGGAATCAGTTAGGTAACATCCGCCAATGCACTCTTTAATAGCTGGTCTTTGGCAGAGCCCAGTATTCTTCCATTTATGCCGTATTTTATTCATGAACAGTGAAAGAAAAACAACATCTTCTTCATAATTGTTTATCTCTAACTGAGGGAGCCTTGTAATTCTCCAGACTGCTTACTATTCAAATGTCTTCATTAAAAATGAGAAGGTGAGAAACTACCCAGAGAAATGACATAATGGCTTCCAAAATAAAACCCAAATGGAAACAAAGGTATGACAGAGAATCCACGCCTGTTTATAATGATGGAGGATGAAGATTAATGTGCACTGATGATTTAATTATCATATGAATGTAATCCAGCATTACAGCATGTTAAAAAATATGGTAATTCCAGTGTTAGATAGAAGTGCCTGTGTCTTTGATGGATACCCTACCTGTGATTTCCTTAGTTCATTTTTTTAGTAAGCATTTTAGCTACTTTAGACCTGCACTGCATAGGATAGCCATCCACAGACAAATAATTATGTTGACCATTAGACCCCCTTCACGCTGAAGCGTTGCTAAAGAGCCGGCCATTTTTGCAGTGTTTCAGCTGCACTTTTGCAATGCTTTTTGGGCGCTAGCGGGCTGTTTTTTTTAAAAAATAACCGAAAAATGACCCGTTTTGGGGCACTTTCAAATCGCTTTTAAGGCACTGCCCATTCATTGCAATGGGCAGGGGCGATTTTGGTGAGCTATTTATAGTGCTCCAAACCCGCCCCAAAGATGCTGTGTGCAAGACTTTTTTTACCGTCCCGCTAGCGCACTGCCCGAGTGTGAAAGCACTCATTGAAGTGAATGGGAGACAGTTTTCAGCACTAAAATGCCTAAAAACCTCCTCAGTGTGAAAGGGGTCTTACTTTGGATTATCAGAAGGCAACAATGAATCTATCAAGTTGTAGTAGAAACTCATTGTGACACTAAGAAGTATGAATTGGTTGGTGGAGGTTTGCACTAACAGTTGATTTTTAAGGACAAGCTACTGGGTTGACCTATAGAGTACTCAACTGAACTTATTGGAAAATATGCCTGTGACCAATGAAAGACAGGTTGCCTAGACCCAATACGGGGGCACACCATTTGAGGCAATAATCGAATCACAGATCAAATGGTCCCAAGAATAGAGGTAGAAGACTGAGTCAATCCACTCACTATACAGTCCCCACCCACAATAGATATCTGCCACTAAAAGAGTATGAATCAGAATGGGAAGATGACATGTATGATCGTTATTATTACACCCCCAGAAGAGGATCAAGACACGAGCATAGTGACAGGCATACATCTCATGCCCGTACACCCAGGTGGAATGAGAGAGAACATCTGCCGAATACCTACCCCTCAAGACGTGATGAAAGGAGCTACTATCATTATGAACACATCCCTCAATGTTACCATGAGAGAGAGATAGACCGCGATCTACCTTACTCTAGATATGACCATCAGGACCATCCCCAGGCCTCGAATACAAGGCAGACAGAGGACGAAGAGAGGAACCGGAGGGGGGAGGAAACTTAATAAAAAAAGAAAAATGGCGTACTAGGAGAAGGTATTTTTAATTTGAGTACTCAAACACTTTCGCAACCAGAAATCTTGATATTGGATAAGGGACTTAAATTTGCCCCCAATAATTTAAATAAATTCCAAACTTATATGGACGTACACAAATATATCCACAAACTTAATGTCAAAAGACATATGCTATCAAATCCTATAAATTCCAATAGGAATACTCAAACAAATATCAGGCACTCTCAATTAACGAATGCATCTCTTTTTAACCCCCCCCCCCCCTGTTGGGCTAGCCCCTTCACTTAGAGTCTTTCGAGATGTCCTTCACAGA
>BLSH010548835.1:177389-194836 GCA_018402905.1 Glandirana rugosa
AACCCCCCCCCCCCCCCCCCGTTGGGCTAGCCCCTTCACTTAGAGTCTTTTGAGATGTCCTTCGCAGAGACATAGAGAAACTCAGGGTAAAGAAGAACAAAATGTCACGAGACTTGGAAGAAGGCCGGAACCAACAGTGCACAGAAAAAGACCTAATTATCCGTCCCTCAGATAAAGGCGGGGGTATTGTCATTTTAGATAAGAAGGACTATCTAGAAGAATTGGAAAGAATTGTCAGTGATCGAGACACCTACATTCCACTCAGATCGGATCCACGCTCTAAGTTTAAGAAATAACTAGAAGTACTGGTCAAAAATGGATACGACCTTGGGATTTTGAATAGAAAAGAGAGTAAATATTTAGTACCAATAGCCCCGCGAACCCCGGTGATCTATTACCTCCCCAAAATACACAAAGACCCCGTTCACCCACCGGGCCATCCCATAATGAGTGGGATTGACTCAATAACATCTAGAGTGGGGAGGTACATAGATTTCTATCTCCAACCATTAGTCCTATCTACCCCCTCATATGTGAAAGATAGTAGAAATATCATCAACATACTAAACGGTATTCAATATACAGATGGTCTATGGCTAGTAAGAGCAGACGTTATGTCTCTTTACACCAGCATCCCGCATAAATAGGGTATCCTATCAGTGAAACACTTCTTAGACCAAGATCAAACACTTATCACTCAACACAAAGATCACGTTTTGGAGCTTCTTATATATGCTACCAGATGTAACTATTTTTGGTTCAAAAAACAGTTTTTTCTACAGAACAGGGGCGTGGCGATGGGGGGCCAAATTTGCCCCAGCCTCGCTAACCTGTTCATAGCCAAGTGGGAGGAGGATGTCATCTATGCCCAGGGACGGCCTGAGGTGGTCCTTTGGGCTAGATATATAGATGACATCCTCCTCCTGTGGAATGGCTCACGGGATTCATTGAGTGATTACATCAACATGCTCAATGATAATGACAGAGGCATCGAGTTCAAATATGAAGCCGATCAACAAGGCGTACACTTTTTGGATCTCAATATCTGGGTAGAACAAGATAAATTCATGACCTCCACATACTTCAAAACTACTGACAGGAACTTGTTTATTCCCAAAGACAGTTGTCACTATAAGCCCTGGCCAGACTCTTTTCCGAAGAGTCAGTACATGAGACTACGCAGGAATTGCAGTAAAATAGAACCCTTTGACCAACAGGCTACAATCCTGACGGAAAGATTTAAAAACAAGGGATAATAAAGTGGAGAATTATAGAGAGTTGTATCCGAAGTTTGGTATATGGAGAGAAATACCTTCCTGGTCGAAAAAACACGAGATCCTAGCAACGATCAGAATACCTCAATTAACCCTTTCATCACGACTTATTTGCAACAACATTTCGAGATCAAAAAAATTGTTGCCAAACTTTGGCACATATTAAGGAATGACCATATACTAAGAGAGGTTCTACCTGAACAAACTAGAATAGTGTTTAGTGGTGCCCAAACACTGCACAATAAGGTGGTTCACAGTACTTGTGATCCACCTATAAATAAACCCATGTTCTTTCAAAATATGGTTGGATTTTTCAAATGCAACAAATGTTCTGTATGCAAAGATAATGCCATCACAGAGAGGAAAACTACACAATTTAAGTCTCACACCACAGGCCAGACCTTCTCGATTAGGACGTTTAGCACTTATTCTACTCCCATTGTCGTGTACTTACTGACTTACCCATGTGGGTTCCAGTATATGGGCAGTATAAGACTTAATGAACACATTGGGAATATTAGGAGAGGGTTTAGAGGACATCCCGTCTCCAAACACTACCGTGAGGTGCATCACGGAAACCCCCAGGGTACTAGTTGCATTGGTATAGATAAACTCCAATTACATTGGAGGAGTGGTTCAAAAAATGAGAGATATCCAAGTTAGAGATGGGCTGGATCTATAGCAACAATTGTCTCAGGTCAGCAGGCCTTAATGTCGATAGAGAAGTGAATACCTTCATAGACAATTCCTGAATGAGATCTTCCAATATGATTTGATTTGGAGTAAATCTCTTAGCATACTCTTACATTGTTCCTGTCACTTTCCATGCCAGTTCCTCTCTCTTCTCCTCCCCTATTTTTACAACTTTATATATATACCATTTATACTAAGATTTTTCATACACACATTGAGTATTAGCATTCTCCATGATTTAATATATAGATATAATATTTAAAATATAGAACTGTTAGATTAATTTTCAACTTCCAAAATTATTTTTAAAAAATTTTTAATTTTCAATTTTTATTATTAATTGTTATTTTACTGTTTTTTATTTTTGGGCTGATTTTAATATTGTTCATTAATATGTACATTTATGGAATTACCTGTTACTCCCATTATGCCCCTTAGAAATAAGGGTGACTCAAATTTTGGGATTAACCGAGCACTGTATAAACGGATGGCTGCTCCCTCATTTACAACTGATATATTCATTGTTTCCCCAAGTTTTGTATGAACCTATTCAAAATTGGGGGGGGGTTCGGAAAACAAATTGCGACCTTTCTGGTGATTAACCGCTTTGGAGCAGAGTTCTCCTAAAATAACATCCGATTCTAACTTTGCTAAAAGTATCTACATCCTTTGCTGACACTCAGGATGGATGCCTCATGAAAATGAGGCTTGGTTTGACATGGGAACAGCCCTCTGTTTGTGATATTGTGAGAACGAGGCTTAGTGCTGTGTATCCCTATAAGAGCGATGACTCAATGCGTCACCCGTGCCCCTGGAAGACGTCAATTGTGATGAAACATGTAGGGCGGAACTACGCATCAACGTCACGTGATCCCGGAAGAACGGGTTATCGCTATGTGCCGGTTTATGTTGTACAACGCTTGCTTTCTACTGATTTTATGTAAGTAGCCACTTGGCATCCTTCATTTTTATTGAAATAACAAGCGGAATTACACTATTGCGGATCCATCTATCTTTATGTGGCACGTATCCTATTAAAGTGGCTGGTGCAAGGAGATCGATCCAACGGTTGAAGGGACAGGACCTGACTGGGGATTATGCCTGCAGAGGCTATCTGCCCGTGCTTGTGACCTTACCTAGAGATAGGTGGTCATGTAGTTCCGGTAAGGACTCCCAGATACAGTGTTGTGTGAATTTCCTCATTGCCCCTTCCCCTTTCCTTTTTCCTTTTCAGCACCTGGTAGAAGGATCCTTATTGTGCTGCCTGAGGACATACTGTATGGACTTTTTTACCTGCTTTATTGGAACTTATCCATAATAAGCTTGATAGCACTTTTTTTGCACTTTTATGTCACAGTGGACTTTCTTATATCAGTGGTACTGTTTATGTACTCATGGTTTATCTATATAACTTATATTGAGCATTAATTAATTCTCATTCGTATCGTATGTCATAGAGGATTTGTTTTAATCATTTTGTTTATGAATTCAAGGTAATCTGCACATAACACATATATGATATTTATGGTGTCTAATTATACTCACCTCATACACTTTCCAAAGAATAGATTTTTTTTCATAGAGTCTTTGATTAGTGCAATCTTTACATTTATTTATTCTTGCCATTCCAAGAGATATCCTTGGCTAGATTGCAGCTTCTTTCAATCTTATTCTTATTTTTGCATGTTTATTCAACGCAGTATTATCATTATTATAGCGCGGTAAATTTTCGTTATTTTATTACTGATGATTATACTATGTTAATAAACTGGAGGCTCAGGACCAGTGTCAAATTCCATTCTTGTATTTCACAATCAACAGTAAAATTGTATAACATTTGCATGCAGCAAAGCTTTGCCCTTATGATGATGATTATGAGCTCTCATATTAGATGGTTGTTGCTACACATCCAGTAGAGGAGAAAGTTGATCCTAGTCTCTTCTCATGCTATATGTTGAACATTTCAGAATACTTTAATTTTATTAGCTAAATGATGTCTTCTGACAAGTACTGATAAAATGCGAAAGCATGCTTATTCTTTTTTTACTTTGAACTATACACACCCGAGGTTTTATACAGTCATTCTATATCATAAGCAAATGCACTGCAGTCAGCAAAACATCATTTGACTTTTTCGGATTGTTCTGATTTATTTCTCTGCCATTTATCTATTCTATAGCAGCTATTCTACTTACCTACAAACAGGTCCAGTCCTTCAAAGCAGATTTAAGCTTTCTATAGATGGATGGATCAAAATTCAGCTGGTTTAGCAGGTACCAGGTGCTTTTGGATTCACCTGTGGCTGTTCCCATTTGATAGAAGGGATTTGCTTTATAATGGTTATTTTAGCTGTTTATATTTCATTAACCAAACCTATAAATTATAAGACGCTAATATGTCACAGCCATTTAAAACTAAAATATTAATGATAAGTTGATTGTTGGCCCTTAAAGCGGAAGTAAATTTGTCGATTTAACAGTTTCTAAAAACAGTTACATTTCCGGCCATGCTGGGAATGCAACTGTCACATCGGTTGTGCTCTCAACCAAACTGTCAAACCATCATGCAGCATCATGGCGGTTAAAGATTAAACAGAGGCCAAGAAGGCAGCTTCCTTGGCTGAAAACGATAGGAGGGTTTACTTCCATTTTAAATTCTCAGTCTACCCAAAGCTGCTATTTCAGCTGTGTATGGATTCTACTGGGCTGATTATTTTAACTCTGTTGATCAACAGGCATTTACTGGCAGGTACTTCAAGGGCAAGGACTGCTGAGACTGATCACAAGGTTGCTGCAAACAGCTTTGAGATTTGTTAGTACTCTATAAACCCATAGCTCCCAACTGTCCCTAATTATGAGGGACTGTCCTTGATTAGGAACAAAGCCCCTATGTCCCTCTTTCTGCTCATCTGTCCCTCATTTTAGTCTGATCTATATATTATTATATACTATATACATATTATTTCTTTCGTTGTTGCATTTGTAATATCAAAAGTCAAAATGAAGGAATAATAGTGGTAAAAAGAAAAAAAAAAAAACACTTGTGGGTTTAACCACTTCAACCCCGGAAGGATTTCTTCCTTTAGGACCAGAGCACTTTTTACGATTTGGCACTGCGTCGCTTTAACTGACAGTTGCGCGGTCGTGCGACGTTGTACCCAAACAAAATTTGCATCCTTTTTTTGCACAAATAGAGCTTTCTTTTGGTGGTATTTCATCACCTCTGGGTCATTTCTGTTCGCCGCTATAAACAAAAGAAGAGCGACAATTTTGCAAAAAAATTTCTTACTTTTTGCTAAAATACAAATCCAAAAAAAATATATAAAAAAAACATTTTTTTCCATCAGTTTTTGGCCGATTTATATTCTTCCTCATTTTTTGTAAAAAAAAAATCGCAATCGGCGCTTATTGATTGGTTTGCGCAAAAGTTGCCGCATTTACAGACGATGAGAATTAATTTCTGGGGGTTTTATTTTTTTTAAATTTTTACTAGTAATGGCAGTGATCTGTGATTTTTAGCGGTACTGCGATATTGCAGCGGACATGTCGGACCATTGTGACACTTTTTTGGGACCATTGGCATTTATACAGTGATCAGTGCTATAAAAATGCACTGATTACTGTGTAAATGCCATTGGTAGTGAAGAGGTTAACCTGCAGGGGGCGCTCTAAGGGTTAACTGTGTTCCCTGGGCGTGTTCTAACTGTGTGTGGGCTGCCCTGACTGGGGAATAGGGGATGATCACGGCTTCCATATACAGGATACCACCCTTCCCCCTCTATGAGAACCGAGATTCGTGTCTACTTACACGGACCTCCATTCTCTCACTGCGGGGGGGCCATCGCGGGTAGCCGGCAGCGATCGAGTCTGCCGTACCCACTCCCTGGCCCCCCCCCCCAGACACAGTGAGTGCACAAGCGCGCCTCCGGCGGTGCACGCGTGCTCACAGCACTAGTTATCGCAGCCGCCGTCATATGACGGCGGTTTGCGATAACGAGCCACTTTGTCGCCATCATGTGGTCGGCAAGTGGTTAGCTAATCATTTTTTAGTATAATTCTCCTTTAAGGGGGCATGGCAGGGGTTTGTCCTATGCCTATATACTATTGCTAATTGGTGTCCCTCGTTCCCATCTCATAAACTTGAGAGGTAAGTAAATCAGATATGCAGATTAACCAGTTCAGGTCTGCCCTACAGCAGTTTTACTACTACTACAGGGCATAACCTGTGGGCAGGATCCCGTATATATATATATATATATATATATATATATGTGATCCGACACTTCCGGGTAGGAGGTGCACATGTGCGCTGCTGACGGTTCTCTCTCTCTGTGATTACACACACCACAGACTTGATGTCCACCGCCACCCGCCGATTGTACAGAAAAGACATAGAACTGCTATCTGCCTATGTAAACAAGACAGATCGCCGTTCTGACAGGAGGAAAGGAATGGAATTTGTGTCCCTGCAAACCAGAGAATAAATTCCATCTCTTCCCCTAGTAAAAGCACCTCCTGGCTAGGCACACAGTTAAACCTTTAAACGTCCTAGTTGTATAACCCCTTCCCAGCCAGGGTCATTAGTACAGTGATGGTGCATAATTTTTAGCACCGATCACTGTATTAGTGTCACTGGTCCCCAAAAAGTGTCATAAGTGTCAGTTAGTGTCAGAATGTCCACCGCAATATCACAGTACTGCTATAAGTTGCTGAGCAGCACCATAAAAAAATGAAATATATAAAAACATCCCATAGTTTGTAGATGCTATAGCTTTTGCGCAAGCCAATCAATATACGCTTATTGGGATTTGTTTACCAAAAATATGTAGCAGAATACATATAGGCCTAAATTGGTGAAGAAACTCGATTTTTTCTATTTTTTTTATTAGATAAGTTTTGTAGCAGAAAGTAAAAAATATTGTTTTTTTTTCAAAATTATCAATCTTTTTTTTGTTTAAAGCGCAAAAAAATAAAAATGCAGAGGTGATCAAATACCACCAAAAGAAAGCTCTAGTTGTTAGGCAAAAAAGGACATAACTTTTATTTGGGTATAGTGTTGCATGACTGCGCAATTGTCAGTTAAAGTAACGCAGTGCCGTATTGCAAAAAATGGCCTGGTCATGAAGGGGGGTAACTCTTCCAGAGCGCAAGTGGTTAAATATATTTGCCTAATTGTCTAAATCAAAATAGAAAAAGTAACATACAATGTACGGTTCCGTAGATTTACCTCTGAATGCAGAAATGAAAAGCTATTCAGTTGCACCTTTCCCGAAACTTCTGCCAGGTACTAAGTGTGCCAACCCCCTCTCCTGAGCTAAGTGGTCATATTGGGCAGGAAGAATGGAAAACATTGTTCAATCATTATTATTTTTATCAGTGATTTTAGTGTGCCTCTCTGCATAACTTTATACATGAATGGTTGTCTGAGGTGAGCATTTTGATTCAGGTATGTGCCACATAGTGAAGATGCCCGAGGGCAGTAGGATCATCCACATATATAAGGGGAGGAAGGATCTAAAAGGACAAGGATTAACTACAGGTTCATAAGGGGTTAAATAATATTACGGAAGTAAACAGAATACATTGTAAGAATAATACTACATTGCACTTTTGAATATTTCTTGAAAACACTGTGTATCAAAAACTGCCGACTTAGAGCACGGATGCCGCCTAAAATACAATTGTTCATATTGCACCCAGCATCCTCCTATCAGATCATAGAAACCATAACTTCTGTGCAAGAGATCTTGGACCACAGCAAAAAATAATAATAAAAAAAATGAATCATGCTTTGGTGAGGTAGCAATTACAAAGAAAAGGTCCTTCACTAAAATAACCTTTTAAACTAAGAGTATTTAGCAGCAGCATGTGGGGAAGTGGTAGGTGTGTTGGTTGGTCCTCAAACCTTGAAGCCGCGTTCCACCCAAAAGTGGAACTTCCGCACATCTGATTCCTCCCCCTCCCTCTGGTGCAACATTTGGCACTTTTCGGGGGGGAGCGATACCTGATACCGGATACTTCTGGTCGCGGCAAAGTATGTCACCAGCTCGGTCTCCCTCCTCCTCCCTCTTCACTCCCCTTCAGCTGGCCAGTGAAAGAGTGCAACGTGCTTCGCGCATACGCAGTAGGGACCCATCTGTGAAGCCAAAAGGCTACACTGCCGGGTTCTCTTAGTAGCAATGGCCACGGCAGCACCCGATCAGTCGATCCGAAGATCGGCTGCGGTGCCGACATTGCTGGGCTCCAGGACAGGTAAGCGTCCTAAGGTTAAAAGTCAGCAACTACAGTATGTGTAGCTGCTGACTTTTCATTTTTAAATGGGTGGACAGACCTCCTCTTTAATGTTTTTCTCCTTATCGGGCACCAAGCATGGGTCATCTGAGAGGCCTACCTTGGGATGGATTCTGCTAGGCTACGCTAGGAACTTTGCACCGGGTCGCTTGCCTTACACAGGGGTGAGTACCCTTACTGGACCAGCCAACTGATCTCTAATAAACTCTCTAGATGTTACAGTACATCACTTTGTTTACTTGTGCAATTAAAATGGGCCCTTACCCTCTCCACCAGTCCAGCGTATCAAAACGACATCACTCCCAGTAAGGCTATGGGGTCCCGCTGTGCACCTTACTTAACTCTTTCCCTTCCGTACCTGTGTACAGCATGAATGCCCTGTTGGTGCTGATCTGCTCCCGTTGCTATGGGAGACAAATCGCTGCTGAAGGAGTGCCAACAACATCTTCCTCGCTGCAAGACACTATCTCACCTGTAACATGTACATGCTTACAACAGGCTGCTAAAGAGACCTTCGTTACCCTTGGTAACCACTGTATTATCACACGGTATGAACTCTTGTACCATTATCTTCATACCTTGATGTGTTTAGTGACCCGAGCTGTAACTATGTGTGCCAGTTACTTCAATTACACTCATTGAGTAACTTCAGACCAGGCAAAGGCAAAGTTTCAAATACTTTATTTGAATAAATTAGCATGATGACATATACAGACAACAGACTGAAATAAAGTGCTTTCTTTTTTCTAACATCCCTATCTCAGGCTTGTGGCTGCCCCAGCATACCTGCATAGGAAAAAGTCCATAACTGTTTGAGTCCATGGATAGTATCAAACTCATCCTCGGCATGGCACAGGAAATCCAGACTTCGGCAACAGCGACAGGTAACAGACAGAGAAAACAGACCAGAACTGGGCCAAGTAGAACTCTAGGATCTGGAACAATATCATTTTTATAGAACACATGGCTTGGGGATCGGACCGAAGAAAACTCCAAGCTTCCCAACTGAGGCAACATTAACCACTACCTGCCTACAAGTGCATAAGACTCTGTCATTTAGGTGTGGGCAGAAAGCCTAGTACTACTGCTGGCGCCTGCACCTAAACACTGCAGTCTCATGCACTGGGGCTTAATGTTCAGTGTGCACCAGTGTTGCGAACAGTCAGTATTTTTACTGGCAGCCAGCAGAAAATGGGCACTTTTCTCCTGCCAGTAAATGCCAGTGACAGGAAAAGGTTGCCAGCAAAATATATGAACATGACACTCGGCTCGGAACTGCGCATGCGCATGAGTGTGTCATGTGATGTCATGTTGCAAGGCAACCGAGCGGGGCAGCCATAGCCTCGTGTGCGGTTCTGCAGGGCAAAACAAGCCAGGAGTGGGACTGTTCATGTTGTTTGGACTAAGTGGACTGAAGGGACCACCTGGCATGGAGAGAGACTGTCACTATGACTCAGGAGGGGACGTGTTGTGTTGTGTTGGTGAGGTGTCATCATCTGTGCGGCTGCACACTGCTGTTAGTGTCACAGTAAGTCAATTTCATGTGTGTGCCATTCTAATGTTTTGCCCTCCCGAGTCCTGTCCCTCAGTCCCCATACTATATCAAAAATAAAATAAAAAATATGTTGTTTTCCTTAATATCTATCATAAATCACTTTGCTAATTGCATATTGTACTTGTCTGTAGCCTAAATACTGACATTTACACTTAAAATTGTAATTTTGTAAGTTTTGGAAATACCAGTAAAAAGTTGGCTGTGCCAGTAAATTTGGCTGTTGTGTCAGTAAATTTCAATTTGGTAGGTTGGCAACATTGGTGTGCATGAAGCCTAAAAGTTACATGCTTCTAAATTTGTTACTAAGGCCTTGACTTCTAGTTTAAAGAGACTCTATTACCAACCTAAAAAGAATGGAGGTAAAAGAGAGAAATCAAGTACTTTAAATGCCTGTTTGCACATTTTTATTTTCATTTTATGACTTACAATGTTGTTTCGAACTTGCTGAGGGAGTGTAATTTTCCTTGCACAGTTTCCTCTGTGCTTGCACCTCTCCTCTTCTGGGATTGTGTAATTATTGTCTGTGCTGGCCCAGCTCCTTCACCCCTCCCCTCACCACCTTATATAACCTTTTATGTAGCAGCCAAGGGAGGAGTGACAGCTTTGAGTTTACTGACCTTACATCTGAGATGATGATGCACAGTAGCAGTCCCGGGGCTTTTAGAAGTCTACACAAGGGACACTTTCACAGGTAATAACATAAATAACATGCACATACTGTATAGTCTTATGGGAAGATTGTTGTTAAAATGAATGGTCTTTTTAAGCCTTACTCATGGAGCTAAGCCCTGTCCACCAACTATCCTACAATCTGTAAAGAGTGCCTCTGAGGCCAGTAGGATTGCTTTCGCCGGATGATAAGATGGTGGGTGGGAAGTACATAGCCTAAAAGATAAAGTAGTTAACCTCTTGGGAATAAAATGAAACCAGGGTTAAAAAAATAAATGACAGTTTTAGAAATGTTCACAGATTAGCTTTAAAGGTTGGGACAGTCTTGAAAGTTTAGTAATGTGGGCTGAATCACCCACTGGCTACATATCTTGGGGAATGCAGCAGCAAGATGTTACAGGCTCTGACCTCAACTGCTGCACTCTCCTTAACTTTAATTAAAAAGTCCAACTAGGAGAGCTGCCATAGGTGTGAACCTCCTAAAAGACAGACCCTCTACTGGGACTTTAAAGGGCATGAACTCCAAAATAGTTAAATAGTGTTTATATAAAATCAATAATTTTACTGTAGAAAATTTAAGAACAGTAATAAATGGCTGAAACAATACAAATGGATGTGGTTGCAATGAAGAACATACACATATATACATCAAACCACAATACTCTGTTGGTGAAATGCACATATACAGAGTGATACCCAACGTGTTTCAAGAAATACTTTTGTTTCTCTTTCTCTCTCTCTCAGGGGTGAGTGGTAGTGATTACAATGATATCTATATTAACAAAAAGGAATATGATTAGATACTACTGTATTTACATACATACCATTTATGTGTCATGAACTGTCATGTGTAACTGAACACTGACCATAAGTATGATGTCCTAAACATCCACATCAGCTTAAAAACAAAGATTTTTGCTGCCAGAGGTCGATCAAGAGTCCAAGGGGTGACGAGATGGAGAAGCCCAGCTCATATCGATCACAAAGGGCACCACACCCAGCCCAAAAGGAATCGCCTCACCAGACGCCAAGGAGTACAGCCAATCTAACATTGTAAAACATACTAATGAATGTCCATAATATAATAATTTAGGAACTATCAATGTGTACTGTTGTAGTACCCAACTAAACCTCTAAAACAAAAAAGGAGCTGATGACCAGACTCCAAATTGTTAAGAGGAAAACACCCCAGCTGGACACAAGTACACTGATGTAACTAAAATAAGATAGAAAGATTCAAAAAAATACTGGAAAACAGGTAACAAACAGATAGTTAATGGCCTTAAAAGGGTTCAATGGGCAATAAATCTTACCCAATCTAGACCAGAGTAAAGGTGGCCTGTCTATAAAGAGATTATTCACTATTAGGGTATGCCAGCTGGAAACAAAGTCTAGTGTCAATGATTAAAAAATGCAGTGGCAGGAAAAGATTGGATATACCTGGTTGTAGACTGTGTAACAAGTGGGTCTGGATGCTCTTTAAAGGCGGTACACCATTAAACCCAGAGCATCAGTGTTATATATAAGCTAGCGTGGGCAGAGTAGTGTGATTGGCAGGGTGGGCGTGAGTGAAGGACCGAGTGTTGGTTGGCGCCCCTGAGTCGCTGGCACACGGCACCGCCTCCACCCCACCAGATGCAGATGGGGGGAGAGAGAACAGCCGCGCAGCAATGGTGGCCAGCAATGTCAGATGCCATGGAGAGCAATGCGCTCCAGATGCCCACATCCATGATGGAAGGCCACGGGATACCGGGAGTGAAACCCCAGACCAGACAACCAATAGCAATGGCCAGTGGCAACATCAATTAGACGCCTTGTGCACTGTGTGAGCAGAGATGAGCAAAACCAGACCAGATCTCTCCTCCCAGAAGACAAAAGAGCAACAGCAGACAGCAAAAACAACATACCAGTATCAGCCAAACTAAACTAGGTGTGACTCTAAAAGAAAACAAGGACAGAGGGCGCACCAGTGTTGCGCATTACCTTTGCAACACTAGGAATTTATTTAAAGTAAAATTGCATACTCACAAACGAGTTTTAAAATCAGACAGATAATACAAAGTCCATCAAGTGCATCATCCAGCACATTCTGCTGGCCAGTAGACTGGGGTGGGATGAGAGTCCAAAGTCCGTTGACGCTTTTCGAGGGTGGCCCCCTCTTCCTCAGAGCTTGGAATGCATCAGTGTACTTTGGACTCTCATCCCACCCAAATCTACGGGCCAGCAGATTGTATTGGATGATGCACTTGATGGACTTTGTATTTTCTGTCTGATTTTAACACTAGTTTGTGAGTATGCAATTTTACTTTAAATAAATTCCTAGTGTTGCAGATAGGCAACTCCTATCCTCATATTGATTAGTGGCTCTAAATTGATAATAACTACTGCAGTAGGCAACAGACACAAAAGATACACCCAGCATCTTTCCAAATAACTGTTCTGCTTTATTATGACACAATTGAAGGTTTTTATACACATGATTATGTAGGTATTACATTAAATATTACAATTGTACTTGTATGGTAACAAAGGCAGGCTAATTCTAATCAGGACTTGAAAGAATGCAAATATGTAATGAAAACATTATTAGTGCCGTGTGCACAATGAGTGCAGTGTGCAATACATACAAAATAGAATACCATTATATACAGAACTTACAAATTTCCTTTACACTACATAAAAGGGATGCTTCAATTATGGGTAGAATCTAGAGCAGGGGTCTCCAAACTTATCAAAGGGCCAGTTTACCATCCTTCAGGGCGGGCCAGATTGTTGTTGGGGGTATAAAATGTCCCGGGCCCAGCATCAGTGAGAATAAACATGGCCTCAGGTTTTGTGGTCAGTAGGAGGAGGAGTAGTGCCCATCATTGGTATTAGGGGGTGTAATAGTGCCCTATCACTGGTATCAGTGGAAGAAAAAGTGCCCCATTGTTAGAAGGAAGGATAGTGTTAATATCATTGGCAGGAATAGTGCCCCAAGGGCCGGATAAAGGCTAGCAAAGGGCAGTATCTGGCCCTCGGGCCGAAGTTTGGAGATCCCTATTCTAGAGAATTGAACCACCCACTGGCTTCTTTTATCATTTGGGGATTGTGAAGCAATACACTTGACTATCCAGGTTCACACCTAGGTTAATAAAAATAAACAAAATTCTCTTGCGCTTAAAAGATAGCCGTAGGGTAAATTTAAGAATGGTCAAATCACCGCATCGGCTGTGCTGCCACTCTCAGCAGGTCAGGGTGAACCCAGAAGAAACTCTAAAACAAAACAAGGACAGAGGGTGCACCAGCCTGTGGCAACATCAATTAGACGCTTTGTGCGCTGTGTGAGCAGAGATGAGCAAGACCAGACCAGATCTCTCCACCCAGAAGACAAAAGAGCAACAGCAGACAGCAAAAACAACATATCAGTATCAGCCAAACTAAACTAGGTGTGACTCTAAAAGAAAACAAGGACAGAGGGCGCACCAGTCTTGCGCATTACCTTTGCAACACTAGGAATTTATTTAAAGTAAAATTGCATACTCACAAACTAGTGTTAAAATCAGACATATAATACAAAGTCCATCAAGTGCATCATCCAATACAATCTGCTGGCCAGTAGATTTGGGAGGGATGAGAGTCCAAAGTACACTGACGCATTCCAAGCTCTGAGGAAGAGGGGGCCACCCTCGAAAAGCGTCAACGGACTTTGGACTCTCATCCCACCTCAGTCTATTGGCCAGCAGATCGTGCTGGATGATGCACTGGGACAAAGGATACCTATTTTACTTCCCTTAATTGAACTGTATTGATTGGTGGTTATATGTTATGTCGACACTGTCTACTGTCCATTGAAGTGTTATAGATAAGAAAGGGAAGAATAGTGCTGTTCACAGGTATATGAAATACACATCTGCTAAAGGCAAGAGGGTATAGGCACAAGTAGAGAAGACTGGCCAGTCATTATGGGCATTAAATTAAGTAAGGAAATGAAGGGTAAGAGACCCTCAAAAATGCCCCGCGCAAGAGGAGCACTATAAAAATATATGAACCGAAGATGTGGTTCCCGCCTATACTGAGCCTCTAGATAAATGGTTAGAGTGGACAGCGATCCACATTGGGTAACAAAAAATTGGGTAAACTAAGAATCATGCAAATTAAACAGCTAGTGGAACAGCTATCTATGTGAGCAGGACAGATTAAGGGTGACAGACAATTAACACTAGACAGAAAGGAACATTGTGATGTTAAGTTGTGGGATGAATTTAGGGTCAGGCACTACAACTAGTAAATTCGAAAACAGAGACATGAGAGTCAAAACAGAATACTTTATATGTTGTCAGAGAGGGGAGATTGGATGAGCACTATGGCTGCCGTCTGATCATAGAAGCTACAGTATGTGAAGTATGGGATTACAATACAGGAGATGCAAGGGATATCAAAACAAAATAAGGAAAGCAGAATTTAAGCAGGGAAATATTAAAGAGCGTTAAAAGAAAGTGAGAGTATGATATGCATGTGTTGTGTACAAATGGAAAAAATGTAAGCGAGAGATAATTGTGTATGTGTGTGAATGCTGGAACCTTTAGTTCCACATCATGTGTGCTCTGTGCAGCTGTGACCCCCCCCTCCCTTTTCCATTTCTCATATAAGAATGTGCTGGATGATACATGAGTCTGTGGTGTAGTGATAAGCTGGAAGGACATCCATGCTAATTTCTATTTTTTAGACAAAACATTAATAAAAACATGCTGGGTTAATTGATCTAATGATAAACAAAGTGATCACAATTATTTTAAATCTGTTTTCCAAACATGGTAAAATGAAGGTTACATTTAAACGCGTAGATAGAAAAGTGCACAAAGTATAGAATAACACAAATTAAACATCCTTTGATAGTGGAAACAGTGCACTTTAAAAAAGGGAAATGAAGATAAATGTCCTCCTATAAATTTGTAATATGGGGTTAGTTTAGATTAAGAAAAACATTTTGTAATTTTACATTTATACAATACACACTTATTGAGAGAAAAAAAGATTAAGATGAGGTTGTTAATTGGAATACAGCTGCCATAATATTTAACAAAGCCAAGGTGCATGGGATACATAAGACGTTTTTTTACAAAAATGAAATCTAAAGGTCTGATAATAAATTGATGGGCGATTCATGATGTTAGAGTAATTAATAAAATTAAAATATAGCAGACCCATCACATCAAGTCCACACACCCTGTTAGGATAGATGCCACCTGAAGCCAGCTGTTATATAGTCTTTGAACTGGCTGAGAGCTTTCTGTTCTGTCATATACAGGTTGTAGGTCCTTTTGTTTTTGGTTCCATAAAGTTTTATTGAGCTTAATAAAAGGAACAGTATGTAACAATAAATCAATGCAAGGGACCACATTACAGCATTATATCGAAAATTACACATGTTGTGTGACAATAAACATATCTACGCTTGTGCGAACATATTTATATTCTTTACGGGTCTTCATTTCCTTAAATTATTTTGCGGCCTCAAGTGTTATCTGTGTATTTCAGTTTTAAGGAGAAACAGAAGTAACATAGGTATCTGATAATCTCACTTGTAGGGGCGGTTTATGGCCCTTTATCAGTTAGCAATCAGTAATACTGTTATCTGAGGACAAGAAAAATTTGGTGAAATAGGAGTGTTGGAAGTAAATAGGGAAGGCAGGGGGAAAGTGTTGGGTGTGGGGAAGGGGGGGGGAGGATCCTTTAGACCTCGATGTCGCATGAATTAACCTGTTATTTAAGGGGTCTTTAGAAGGTTTTCATAATGATCGGTGGTTTTGTATTCTATCCAACCTAGCCATGTTTTATGGCAAGCGGAAATGTTTTCAGTAGAAACTGCTATTATGCAGAAGAAGAAGTCATGCCCATGTTTATGCCACCGTCCTATATAGAGACCAAGAATTGGGTATACCTCTAAGCCACCAGGACTAAGAGAACCAGATAAGTGGACTTTGTCGGCATAAATGAAACTGATGGTTGTAGTAATAATAAAAAATATGAATTTATTGTACATAACAATTGGGGTTAAAAAAGAAAGACACGTGACACGTGTCAATGAAATGAAAAATACAACAAAATATACATAGCACAGGTAGTAAGACTACAATTTGGCATATGAGTCAGGGATGATACAGGTACCCGACCCAAGTAGCCGATGAGCCTGAAGGATGAGGTCGACGCGTTTCGCACAGTCGTGCTTCATCTGGACCGTTGTATTCTTCAAGCTTGGAATTACATTTAAATTAACATAAGAAAAGAGGAAAAATTACAAAAAATAATGAGAACATTTTTACATATTATTTTATAGTGTATTTTGTTTAGAATTGTGCAATCATATTCACCATGGGCTGCCTCATATGTGGCTCACTGTGATCCAAAAAGGGGACTATACATCAGGGGGGCAGGCACAGGAGACCCCAAATAGTTGGGTAAAAGGACCAACGCTTCCAGAGCAGAGGTATCTATATAGGCAAAAGATGGATTTAGTACCCTAGTGGTTTGAAGAAATTTCCTAAGTATATTTTGTAATGTGAAAAATCCTACCTGTGGTAACTATAGTAGGTGAGAAAATTTACTTAATTGGTCAAATATCTCGTGGACCAGTTACGTTCAGGTAGTAGGTAAACTATTAGGATTCTACAATATAGAAGACAATTAATCAGAACCAGAATTATATATGGCTCCTACAGTCGCCATTATAGAAATAAATAGCTGGTTGGTAATTACCGAAATGGCCCAAGATCCTAGGGGGACAACATTCTGTGCCGATCCCACGGAAACAGCGTCTACTGGGTGGGGGCTCCGAAAATGATGGTAACAAACGGTGCCAAACACCACGTAAGATACCTAACAATAGAGATATATTGTAACAGAAATCCAAATGCTGATAAATGCAACAGAAAGGGAAGGAATACTTGTTGTAGGTACCTGATGGTAGATGAAAAAATTTTTTTT
>BLSH010548835.1:205817-230562 GCA_018402905.1 Glandirana rugosa
GTGAACAAGAAGAGTAAGACCCCAGGAATTTCGAACTAATTCTCATCATCCGTAAACGCGGCCACTTTTGCGCAAACCAATCAATAAACGCCGATTGCGATTTTTTTTATCGCAAATATGAGGAAGAATATAAATCGGTCAAAAACGGTGAAAAAAAATGTTTTTTTATATTTTTTTTTTGGATTTGAATTTTAGCAAAAAGTAACAAATTTGGGTTTTTTTGCAAAATGGTCGCTCTTCTTTTGTTTATAGCGGCGATCAGAAATGACGCAGAGGCGATCAAATACCACCAAAAGAAAGCTCTATTTGTGGGAAAAAAAGGACGCAAATTTTGTTTGGGTACAACGTCGCACGACCGCGCAATTGTCCGTTAAAGCGACGCAGTGCCGAATCGCAAAAAGTGCTCTGGTCCTAAAGCTGCAAAACCTTCCGGGGCTGAAGTGGTTAATATTCAAGCTTTAAGGACCCCAGAATGAGAAGAACAAGTGGTCCACCGGGGGGGGGACGACTTCTCATGAAACAGGACTTTGGAAAAAGGTGATCTTTTATGTCTGCCAGCCACTCTTTTCCCTCCAGCTTGACACATGGACTGTGTCATAAGTCACAAGCAGTTATGGCTGCCTTAGTAAATGAGAATTTAAAAAACCCTAGAATCAGGCATCAGCAGGTCAGTAAGGAATTAAATACTAGCACTACTAATTTGACATTTTTAAAGAAAACGATATCTGCCTGATGATGATATTCTGATGCACTTTTCTAAAATTTGAGCAAATTATGATAAAATCATTCAATTTTAGAGAGGTTGCAACTATATACCTAAGTCTCATGTAAAAATTTTTTTTTTTTTTCTAATTTTTAATCTCAATTTTCAACCAGTTTAGAAATATCGATTTCACCACTGCTATCAATGTTTTCAATCCTCTGCAAATATTTTTTATAGAAACTTTTATAGAAATATTATGTGGATTGATGGATTAATTTATACATCTTGTGACGATAGAGTATGTGTACAACTTTTTGTCTCCGCCTCTATTAGCCCTGAAGAAGGGGGAGTCTGTTGGTCCCCCAAAACGAGTTGGCTTCATTTTATTGCTTTTATCCCAATTAAATAAAATTGCACCTAACTTTTACCTAAACGTTTGGGCGCTCCTTTACCCTCTGACCGCACATGTGAAATGACTCTTATAGCCGTTTCCAGGGGTAGCAGCCCAGGCCCCGCAAGAGGGCCCATCACCAGAGTTTCCACACCCTGCCAACCAAAGACACTGGGAGTCGGGCACCCACCCGCAACTTCATATGCACATATCCCCAATCAAGGGATTTAGTCCAGCGCGGTCTTCTATTTGTGAACTCAGTAAATGAGCGTGGGATAGAGCCAAGGTTCACCACAGTTGTTTTGATAACATACTGCTTCTGGTTTTACCTGTTACCAAAGTTGTTACCAAAAGTTTAACATCTATTCCAGAGATTACAAAAAGAGATATCCAGATGTCCAAGTCAGGATCTTATGTTTATGCATTTTGTCTGTGTGGACATTTTCAGGATGTCCAGTGGCAAATGCTACTGCAAAGGCCACAGTAAAATGTATTATCAGAAGTAGTTTGTAAGTACAGAGTGCCAGAATCTAAGAGTAACAGAGGAACTATTTTTATGGGAGAGTCCTTACTAGAGGTTTTGAGGTTTTATTTTACACCCCCTACTGTCTACAATGTAGCGGAAAAAGTAGAGTAAGAAACTAGAAAACTATTGCCTAATAAGGGGATATTGGACTCTCTCCTATGAGATTTGGTTTGGGAGTGTGTTACTCACTTGCTTATATTTTGTCTCAGCAGCTGAAGTCCTCCATTCAGATCTCAAAGAGAATGTTGCTGATCTTTTAAGGTTTTTGACAAACTCATTTATGTGTTTTCTCCCCATTTCCAAATCCTAACAGTTTAGAAGGATCTAAAACTAAAGCCAGGTGACTTGTGGATTGTTAAGAGACATTTATATATAAGGACATGTTTGGAGACTTAATACAGTGTCTATTCGTGCACAGTTTTGCTAAACTTGAAGGAAAAGTCACCGGGATCCCCACCAGACACTGCAAAAATGACTAAATTAACCACTTGCCGACCGCCGATCGGCATCTGACGGCGGCAAAGTGGCTTGTTCCCGCAAATCGCCGTCATACGACGGCGGCTGCGGGAACGAGTTTAGTGAGCGCGCGCGCGCCGCCGGAGGCGCGCCCGTGCGCTCACTGTGTCCAGGGGGGCCAGGGAGCGGGTGCGGCGGCTTCGATTGCCGCCGGCTACCCGCGATGGCCCCCCCGGAGTGAGTGAGCGGAGGTCCGTGTATGTAAACACGGACCTCCGCTCTGTGTGAGGGAGAAGGGCTGTGATCACAGCCTTCCTTTACGTGAAGGCTGTGACCACTTCCCTTCCCCAGCTAGGCAAGCCCCCATACAGTTAGAACACGCCCAGGGAACATAGTTAACCCTTAGCGCGCCCCCTGCAGGTTAACCCCTTCACTGCCAATGGCATTTACACAGTAATCAGTGCATTTTTATAGCACTGATCGCTGTATAAATGCCAATGGTCCCAAAAAAGTGTCAAAATGGTCCGACATGTCCGCTGAAATATCGCAGTACCGCAAAAAATCGCAGATCGCCGCCATTATTAGTAAAAAATAAAAAAAAATTAAAAACCCCAAAAATGAATTCTCATCATCCGTAAACGCGACCACTTTTGCGCAAACCAATCAATAAACGCCGATTGCAATTTTTTTTATCGCAAATATGAGGAAGAATATAAATCGGCCAAAAACGGTGAAAAAAAATGTTTTTTTATATTTTTTTTTTGGATTTCTATTTTAGGAAAAAGTAAGAAATTTGGTTTTTTTTGCAAAATTGTCGCTCTTCTTTTCTTTATAGCGGCGATCAGAAATGACGCAGCGGTGATCAAATACCACCAAAAGAAAGCTCTGTTTGTGGGGAAAAAAGGACGCAAATTTCGTTTGGGTACAACGTCGCACGACCGCGCAATTGTCAGTTAAAGCGACGCAGCGCCGAATCGCAAAAAGGGCTCCGGTCCTAAAGCTGGAAATCCTTCCGGGGCTGAAGTGGTTAAAGAAATCTCTGTGTTTGATTTGTTTTCCTCTTGGAATCACAGTCTAGGGTACTATTTATTCAAATGCTTTAATTGTAAGGGATATAAATATATAATGTGATTTGAAAAGTAGTTGAGCCATGTTGAAGTCATATTTGTCTTTTTTACGTCTTCCATTTTACGTAGAATTGTCTGTGTTTACCTATGCTGATAAGTCAGCATGTCCACAATTAAGCTAGAAGGCCATTCTGGCCACAGGAGTGTAAGCCAATACTCTAAATATTTCTTATCAATCATTTGTTTTTCACAATGAAAAGTCATTTTGTAATAAAAAAACTGCTCAGCTATTATATTCTCCACAATGCAGTTTTGCCTCTTTGGCCAAGACTACCTCCACCTAAGCATGTGGGGGTTCCAGGTTAACCACTTAAGGACCAGAAGAACTTCCCACATTAGGACCAGAGCACTATTTGGGATTCGGCACTGCATCGCTTTAACTAACAATTGCGCGGTCGTGCGACGTTGTACCCAAACGAAATTGACGCCCTTTTTCCCCACAAATAGAGCTTTTTTGGTGGTATTTGATCCCCTCTGCGTCACTTCTGATCACCGCTATTAACAAAAAAAGAGCGACAATTTTGAAAAAAAAACAATATTTTTTACTTTTTGTTATAATACATATCCAAAAAACAAAAAAAAAACAAAAACAAATTTATTCATCAGTTTTGGCCGATATATATTCTTCCTCATATGTGTGGTAAAAAAACATTGCAACCGGCGTTTATTGATTGGTTTGCACAAAAGTTGCCGCGTTTACAAACCATGAGAATTAATTTGTGGCGTTTTTACTTTTTTTTTTTTTTTACTAGTAATGGCGGCGATCTGCGATATTTATTGGGACTGTGATATTGCAGCGGACATGTCGGACATTTTGACACTTTTTTGTGACCAATGACATTTATACAGCGATCAGAAATTTAAATATCCACTGATTACTGTATAAATGTCATTGGCAGTGAAGGGGTTAACCTGCAGGGGATGATCTAGGGGTCAACTGTGTTCCCTAGGCGTGTTCTAACTGTGAGGGGGCTGGGCTGCCATGGACATAAGAGATCTAACTGATCCCAGTGACAGGGATCAGTAGATCTCTTACATGCCACCTGACAGAGCACGGAAGCGCCGTGTTTACATTGGCGGTTCCCCGTTTTTCCTGTCTGCCAGGCAATCACGAGTATCCGGTGGACCCGCGGCCACACTGCTGCAGACTGTGGTGGGCATGAGAGCGCGCCATTTATAAACGGCGATTCGCGCTACAGCGCCACTCTGCAGCAGTAAAAGTATGTGAGGCGGTCGGCAGTGCTTAAAGGTGATAGCAGGTATGATTAGTGATCAAAATATTGATCAAAAGAGAGGAGATCGTAAAGGAAATTTGTAAGTTCTGTATATAATTGTATTCTATTTTGTATGTATTGCACACTGAACTCATTGTGCACACAGCACTAATAATGTTTTTATTACATGTTTGCATTCTCTCGAGTTTTGATTAGAATTAGCCTGCCTATGTTATGCCCTTTGTTACCATACAAGTACAATTGTAATATTTAATGTGATACCTACATAATCATGCGTATAAAAACCTTCAATTGCGCCATAATAAAGCAGAACAGTTATTTGGAAAGATGGCGAGTGTATCTTTTGTGTCTGTTCCCTATTGCAGTAGTTACTATTAATTTGGAGCCACTAATCAATATGATGATAGGAGTTGCCTATCTATAAAATTCCATGTCAGTAGAGTGACACTTTAAAGTAAACAATTACAAGTACAAAATATTTGCCAAATAAAAGTAGATGCTGCATTGATACCATTCAGATTGTTTCAAGCAAGATCTGCTTACTCTGCACTCTACAGACATTAGAGGGCCTTAGGAAAAATTAGCTTGGCAACGAATTGCCGAGTATAAACCCCTATTTCTTGTGTATGCCTGGGAGGGAAGGGAATATTTGAGGTGATAGGAAGATGTATTTGACAGTTGCTTTAGATATGAGGTAAGTTTATTCCTTTTTGAAGAGGTTTCAATGACACAGTGAGGTGTAATCCCGTAACCCTTCTGCAGATCTCACAAAGAATCATTTTCATTGCAATAATGCAAATAGAAACACGAATGAGATGTATTTTCTATTCACTGAGAATCAGCACTATCTTCAAATTCTATTGACTATAATAACTCTTCTGTTGTGGCACTTAACTTTAATATCTCCAGCTATAATGCCTCAGTGTGATTGCTCAGACTTGTAGCTGTCAATTGAGCATTTCAAAGGGAGGTTGAGACTGAAACTTAAAAAGAAGCTTTCAAAAACACGAGTGTTAAGTGCACAGCTAGTGGAAAATTCAGTTTTTTGAAACATTCTCTATTACTATTCAGTACAAGCTCAGAGTTAGACATGAACTGTATTATATACAATTATTTTAGGATCTCTCTCTCTCTCTCTTTCTCACTTATGCAGTTGTACATTTTGGATCCCCTAAACAGGTTCTGATTTGGGTTGTGGGTCAGACTGTGTTGAATTAGTAAATGGGACTTAAAGTGATTGTAAATGCTCAAATTTTTTTAATTAAAATAACAAACGCGTTATACTTATCTGCTCTGTGCAATGGCCCAATCCTCTTCTTCTCAGATTCCCTGGCCCAAGCAAGCCACCAGCTCTGGGGGGCACTCGTTCGTGCTGGCTTGGCCCTGTCTCCTTCTCACTGGCTGTGATTGACAGCAGCAGGAGCCAATAAGGAGGGAGAGAGCTGAGAGAGCCACTGCTCTCATGCACATCGCTGGATTGAGATTGGGTCAGGTAAGTATAAGGGGGGCTGGCGGGGGGGCTGCATGTAGAAGGTTATTTACCTTAATGCAGAGAATACATTAAGGTTAGACGCCATCTGCCTTTAGAATCACTTTAAAGAGCTGCAAACGCAATGCTGTTTCATGTTAAAAAAAGGTTATAGTTACATTTATGAATGAAACAAACTTTCCCTTACTATAATCCTATGCTTTTGAATAAAAAGCATATATTTATTTTAAATGCGTAGCCCCGGTATGCAATGCTAATATTATGGAGACTGTGATTATAGAACTTGTGAAGTCTACTGGGTCCACCAACTATGCGGAGAAAGGGAATGCAGACTGCTTGAATCCTTGTAAATGCTGGAAAAAACTGAGGATTTTGGGAAACGTAGTTTAAATGTCTAAAGCTCTGAGCAGAGAGGATATGAAGGAGGAGAGTGGAGGACATTTGGAGGGAGTGAATGTGCTTCAGGCTGCCAGCAGACCACTCACCACCACACCTGAGAGGGAGAGAGGTGCAGTGGCAGATATCCCGGAACACAGGCGATTGCCATGGATGCTGACAGAGCCTCCTGCCTAATTAAGAGGAAGGACACCATGGATATTGACCAGTTGTGCTGTCAACAGCAAACCGAGGGAGATCACCTGCTACCACAAGAGTTAGTGAAAGGCTGCTGATCAAATGCCACTACACTTTAACAAAGAGGAATAGTGCTGTCTGCAATTAACCTTAGCACTCCAACATATGAGTTGGGCCCCAATGAGTTGGCCAGCAGAAGAGAAAGGGTATATTACAGATGGTTATGATGGAGTAACACTTCCTAGTTAGGATTGCCCCAGTATTGGATTTAGAAGGGGTTGCACTCCACGCCAATTGTTTGTTTCATGGTATAATCTTGCTTGTGTTTACCTATTTGCAGGACATTTCTTGCTATTGTTTACCTCTTTGCTGTGTCATTACTGATGATCAATAGAGATGGGCCGAGCACCCCCCTGTTTGGTTCGCAGCAGTACTCCCAAACAGGGGAAAAGTTCTGACCTGAACAGCAAACCCATTGAAGTCTATAGGAGCCCAACAGGAAAAATCTAAATGACCAATTTTGAAGAGTTATATGCAAGTAATTGGCCATAAAAGGGGAATGGGGGTCCAGGTACTGCCCTGGGGGACATGTATCAATGCAATTTTTTAAAAAAAAATATCGTTTTTAAAGGAGTAGTGATTTTAATGATGCTTAAAGTGCAACAATAAAAATTAAAAATGCCTCTAATTATAGTTCCTTGGGGGGGGGGGGGGTCCCCTTAGTCTGCCTGTAAAGCGGCACATCTGTAGCATGTATAGAACATACTGCAGCAAAAATTACATTTCTAAATAAAAAAAAACGAGCCAAATCACATTTGAATTTGTTGGGAAAGTTAGAGTGTACCTTTAATAATATTGCTTGAGATATGTATAACATAATTAAAGATTTTAATAATGCTGAAATGCAAGTCTTAAAGCTGCAAGATAGAACAGGATGCGCTTGTGGTCAGAGCGTTAAGTATGTTATCGTAAATATGTCTATGTCTGGTTTTTATGTCTAGCAAAGGTGTTAGATGCTTCTGTTCAAACTATTATTAGGTGATTTTTTTAAAAGTTATTGCTAGGCAGACTTATTTGTCATAGAATTACTTGTCATTACCTGTCAATGTTTGATTGGCCCATAAGGAGGCGTATATGCTTTTAATTATACTATATAACATGTGAACCCACAATAAACCAATGTAATCTTGCTACACTCTAAGTTTTGTCAGTGTCTTGATTACCCGGCCGGCCGAAGAGTTTTCCACACACTCAGAACCAGAACCTTAGAACCAAACAAGAACCCTTACAGAATTGACTTGCAGTTGGAATTGCCGACACCTGGCTATTTACAAAAGATAAAGAAAAAAACGGCATAGGGTCCCCCCAAAATCCATACCAGACCCTTATCTGAGCACGCAGCCTGGCCGGTCAGGAAAGGGGGGGACAAGCTCGCACCCCCCTCCTGAATCATACCAGGCCACATGCCCTCAACATGGGGGGGTGTTTTGGGGCACAAAGCACCCTGTCCCCTTGTTGATGGGGACAAGGGTCTCTTCCCCACAACCTTGGGCTGTGGTTGTGGGGGTCTGCAGGCAGAGAGCTTATCGGAATCTGGAAGCCCCTTTAAGAAGGGGGCCCTTAGATTCTGTCCTCCCTCATGTGAATGAGTATGGGTTACATAGTACCACTACCCATTTACCAAAAAGTGTCTAAAAGTAATAAAAACACAGAGACAGTTTTTAATTCCAATATTAAATAATAAAAAATAAAAATACAGTGTCCCCTGATGTAAATCCATCATCAATGGAACTTGTGGGAGATTAGCTTGTGTGGATCACCTTTCCTGGGAAGAAGGCAGCTTGTAGGCAAACTTTCTTAAAATCTGGTGGGTTGCCAGTTTTATTTGGTAAATGTTGCGGCTCATAAAATAAACAAAAATAGCAAAAACAAAACCTTGCCGTCCGGCGCTAAACTATTACAGAGCAGGATACCTCTCTATACGATGTTGGGCTTGTCCCTGACACCTTCAAACAAACAAGAGCAAACCTTTGTCTTTTGCAGTCCTTAGAGCAACCAACAACTCAAGGTTTAGCTCTCTCAGTGTAGGCATACTGAGTCCCAGGGTGAGCTCTATTGAGATCTCTTCCTGGTTGTTAAATGCAGCTGAAGAGGGATTTGGGTAGACCAGAAACTCCGGTCCGGAACCAGCTCTGCCACAGTGGCCAGCAGAACCCGGATCGGACTCTCACCAATCCACTCCAAGTGAACGCATGCAAGCTGACAAATATCGCCTTCCACTATCGCACCTCGCATAATATCACAAACTGGAAAAAGGAAAAAAAATGCTCCGCACTCATTGGCGGCTGTATATGCAGTACACCGGTCAGGGCCAGATTAAGAGCATCATGGGCCGGGTGCTGAGGATCTTGGTGGGCCTTTCATGCTCCCAACATTGTGGGAACAGTTTGAGGATGGCCCCATCTTGTTCCAACATGATTGCGCACCAGTGCACAAAGCAAGGTCCATAAAGACATGGATGAATGAGTTTGGGGTGGAGGAACTTAACTAGCCTGCACAGAGTCCTGACCTCAACCCAACAGAACACCTTTTGGCTGAATTACAGCGGAGACTGCAAGCTAGGCCTTCTCACCCACATCAGTGCCTGACCTCACAAATGTGCTTCTGGAAGAATGGTCAAACATTCCCATAGGCAAACTCATAAACCTTGTGGACAGCCTTCCCAGAAGAGTTGAAGCTGTTATAGCTGCAAAGGATGGGGCAACTCAATATTGAACCCTATGGACTAAGACGCCATTAAAGTTCATGTGCGTGTAAAGGCAGGCATCCCAATACTTTTGCCTAGCTAGTGTATCTGCCAAGATTTTCAATAGTGGTGGAACACTCCTACACATAAATACTACATTTAGACAAGGCCCTGAGCCAGGAGTTATGTTTAACAACATAGAGAGAACAAGCAACATCTCTACATGAAGTGACATGTTTGGGATTCAAACTCAGGACCTGAGCAATAGTAGGCAGAATTTCTACCTTGTGAGCCGCAGGGCTGTTGCATGTGGAGTTCTCCTACACATAAATACACAGATACTGCATTTCTTGGAATATATAGGAATCACATTAGTCAGGAGGTTTTCTTCTTGATTTATTCTGTTATATTTGGTGTTTCTTGCTGTGTAAGTGTAGAATAGTAATGTTATCCCTAGATTTTTGGGAATTACATTTTTATTTCTGATGTTGGTACACATATCCCATTTTTTGGGCTCAAATTAAAGTGGTGTCAGGATCTGTGTACTTGCTCGAGTCACCTGCTGGTGGCACTGCTGTACGAAGTATCAAAGGGTGTAGTTCTGGTGGCCACCAGTGGGTGTCTACCAGCAGATGGAGTACACAGGTCATTAAGCTACACCTGATGGGGCTGCTGGGACTATATAAGCCCGCCTTCCACCCAGTCCCAGTGCTTCAGCATTTTCTCTGCAAGCCATTCCCTGCCTGAGCCTGACCTGTTCTGTGCTATGTTTTGGACCTGTCCTGATCCACGTTCCAGACCTGACCTGATCTGTGTCCCCACCTGGAGTTCTGTCCCCCTGGAACCTGCTCCCTGCTCCCTCCTTCACCATTCAGCCCTCTGTATTTTCCTCCCTGTTCTCCTCATTTGATATCTGCCTTGCATTTGTATTTAGTTAGTTAGATAGGTGTTGTTTTTGGGTTGGCATGTTTTTTCCTTCTTTCACTTGCTTGCTTTTGTTATTGGTGTTGGGTGTTTTGCAAGTGTGTCATTTTTATAATAAAATATATATTTTCACTTATCTGTATAGTCCTGAATCTTTTAGGTGCAGCCCATTGATCTGCTTCCCTTTGCTGAATGCTTGTAAGCCTGACAAGTGGTTGTCAACTCTGGATAACCACTTTAACCTACAGGTAAGCCTATAATAAGGCTTACCTGTAGGTTCCCTGCATATCTCCTAAACCTGCATGGTTTAAGAGATATACAGTGTACTTGCATGTGCTAACGTCATCTGCACATGCGCAGTGAAGAGACGGCCTCTGTGCCGTTTCTTGACTGAGATTGTGACGAGATTGGCGGTTCCTGTGCGCATGCACGGGAATGACGTCGTGCGGCTCTGGCCTGTCACAGAGCCGGAGATTGTGGCCTCGGAAGGAAGAGATGCGAAGATGGGCACGGTCTGGAGCGGGGACATCGCAAGCTTCCAATGCAGGTAAGTGACATATAATAGACTATGGGATGCATACTAGCCTATTATGCTTTTGAATTGCAGGATAACAAAGAGTAACAAAGAGGAAGTAAAACCCATCAGGGTTTATTCCTCTTTAAGTTCATTTGGAAAGAATAAAAAATAAAACAAATGGGATTCATTTTAAATTTCCATAAGCAATTGTATTGTTTTTGGTTTGTAAAGACACCTGTGGGAGTTTGGGGAAATATTTTTTGAGATAGATATCAACAAGTGAATGTGACAGAGGAAAAACATTTTACCAAAACATGAAAAGATTACACATTCTACCATTCTTAACAAACAAAATAGATTATCAAAATTGCAAAATTATTGCCAGGACAATTTCTTTTGAGAGAAAGATACATTTCATCTCAACATGAAAACCCAAAAAACTCTCATAGCTCTCATTTCGGTATTTACTATAGCACCCTGTAATTACTCTATGGATGGTTGTGCTCAGCTGTGCTCTGCACCTAGGAGTAAAGAGACAAGGAATTTATCTCTTCTCTTTTTAACATATTTCAGTGTAGAAATACCTTTTTCACACAGTTTAAAAGCAGATTATCTTTAAACAATATCCTGCAAAATTTAGTACAATAAAGGTGATTATATCATGCTCTAAACATTATTTCCATATGCACATCTTCAGGTCTTAACTGGAGTAGGGATTTGGGCGCTATCTGTTGCCTGGGCGCTATAGTGAATACCGTTTTGGCGCTATTTAGTGCCATTTGCCGTTTTTGGAGCTTAATAGCGCTCAGTACCACAAATGTGCGCCTGAGCGCTACAGTAAATAAACCCCACAGAGTAATTGTTTTCTCTCTGGGGAGTCTGCCTCCTTCTTCCAAAAGGTAAATATAAATATATATATATATATATATATTATATATATATTATCTCACAAAAGTGAGTACACCCCTCACATTTTTGTAAATATTTTATTATATCTTTTCATGTGACAACACTGAAGAAATGACACTTTGCTATAATGTAAAGTATTGAGTGTACAGCTTGTATAGCAGTGTAAATTTGCTGTCCCCTCAAAATAACTCAACACACAGCCATTAATGTCTAAACCGTTGGCAACAAAAGTGAGTACACCCCTAGGTGAAAATGTCCAAATTGGGCCCAATTAGCCATTTTCCCTCCCCGGTGTCATGTGATTTGTTAGTGTTACAAGGTTTCAGGTGTGAATGGGGAGCAGGTGTATTAAATTTGGTGTTATCGCTATCACTCTCTCATACTGGTCACTGGACTTCAACATGGCACCTCATGCCAAAGAACTCTCTGAGGATCTGAAAAAAGAATTGCTGCTCTACATAAAGATGGCCTAGGCTATAAGAAGACCCTGAAACTGAACTGCAGCACTGTGGCCAAGACCATACAGTGGTTTAACAGGACAGGTTCCACTCAGAACAAACCTCGCCATGGTCGACCAAAGAAGTTGAGTGCACGTGCTCAGCGTCATATCCAGAGGTTGTCTTTGACGTATGAGTGCTGCCAGCATTGCTGCAGATGTTGAAGGGGTGGGGGATCAGTCTGTCAGTGCTCAAACCATACGCTGCACACTGCATCAAATTGGTCTGCATGGCTGTCATCCCAGGAGGAAGCCTCTTCTAAAGACGGTGCACAAGAAAGGCCGCAAACAGTTTCCTGAAGACAAGCAGACTAAGGACATGGATTACTGAAACCATGTCCTGTGGTCTGATGAGACCAAGACAAACTTATTTGGTTCAGATGGTGTCAAGCGTGTGTGGCGGCAACCATGTGAGGATTACAAAAACAAGTGTGTCTTGCCTACAGTCAAGCATGGCGGTGGGAGTGTCATGGTCTGGGGCTGCATGAGTGCTGCCGGCACTGGGGAGCTACAATTTCTTTGAGGGAACCATGAATGCCAACATGTACTGTGACATACTGAAGCCGAACATGATCCCCCTCCCTTTGGAGACAGTATTCCAACATGATAATGACCCCAAACACACCTCCAAGATGACCACTGCCTTGTTAAAGAAGTTGAGGACAAAGGTGATGGACTGGCCAAGCATGTCTCCAGACCTAAACCCTATTGAGCATCTGTGGGGCATCCTCAAATGGAAGGTGGAGGAGCGCAAGGTCTCTAACATCACCAGCTCCGTGATGTCGTCATGGAGGAGTGGAAGAGGGCTCCAGTGGCAACCTATCAAGCTATGGTGAAATCCACGCCCAAGAGGGCTAAGGCAGTGCTGGAAAATAATGGTGGCCACACAAAATATTGACACTTTGGGCCCCATTTAGACATATTCACTCAGGGGTGTACTCACTTTTGTTGCCAGCAGTTTAGACATTAATGGCTGTTTGTTGAGTTATTTTGAGGGGGCAGCAAATTTACATTGTTATACAAGCTGTACACTCACTACTTTACATTGTAGCAAAGTGTCATTTCTTCAGTGTTGTCACTTTTGTGAGATACTGTATATATATATATATACAGTGCCTTGCGAAAGTATTCGGCCCCCTTGAACTTTGCGACCTTTTGCCACATTTCAGGCTTCAAACATAAATATATAAAATTGTAATTTTTTGTGAAGAATCAACAACAAGTGGGACACAATCATGCAGTGGAACGAAATTTATTGGATATTTCAAACTTTTTTAACAAATAAAAAACTGAAAAATTGGGCGTGCAAAATTATTCAGCCCCTTTACTTTCAGTGCAGCAAACTCTCCCCAGAAGTTCAGTGAGGATCTCTGAATGGTCCAATGTTTACCTCAATGACTAATGATGATAAATATAATCCACCTGTGTGTAATCAAGTCTCCGTATAAATGCACCCGCACTGTGATAGTCTCAGAGGTCCGTTTAAAGCGCAGAGAGCATCATGAAGAACAAGGAACACACCAGGCAGGTCTGAGATACTGTTGTGGAGAAGTTTAAAGCCGGATTTGGATACAAAAAGATTTCCCAAGCTTTAAACATCCCAAGGAGCACTGTGCAAGCGATAATATTGAAATGGAAGGAGTATCAGACCACTGCAAATCTACCCAGACCTGGCCGTCCCTCTAAACTTTCAGCTCATACAAGGAGAAGACTGATCAGAGATGCAGCCAAGAGGCCCATGATCACTCTGGATGAACTGCAGAGATCTACAGCTGAGGTGGGCGACTCCGTCCATAGGACAACAATCAGTCGTATACTGCACAAATCTGGCCTTTATGGAAGAGTGGCAAGAAGAAAGCCATTTCTTAAATATATCCATAAAAAGTGTCGTTTAACGTTTGCCACAAGCCACCTGGGAGACACACCAAACATGTGGAAGAAGGTGCTCTGGTCAGATGAAACCAAAATCGAACTTTTTGGCAACAATGCAAAACATTATGTTTGGCGTAAAAGCAACACAGCTCATCACCCTGAACACACCATCCCCACTGTCAAACATGGTGATGGCAGCATCATGGATTGGGCCTGCTTTTCTTCAGCAGGGACAGGGAAGATGGTTAAAATTGATGGGAAGATGGATGGAGCCAAATACAGGACCATTCTGGAAGGAAACCTGATGGAGTCTGCAAAAGACCTGAGACTGGGACGGAAATTTGTCTTCCAACAAGACAATGATCTAAAACATAAAGCAAAATCTACAATGGAATGGTTCACAAATAAACATATCCAGGTGTTAGAATGGCCAAGTCAAGGTCCAGACCTGAATCCAATCGAGAATCTGTGGAAAGAACTGAAAACTGCTGTTCACAAATGCTCTCCATCCAACCTCACTGAGCTCGAGCTGTTTTGCAAGGAGGAATGGGCAAAAATTTCAGTCTCTCGATGTGCAAAACTGATAGAGACATACCCCAAGCGACTTACAGCTGTAATCGCAGCAAAAGGTGGCGCTACAAAGTATTAACTTAAGGGGGCTGAATAATTTTGCACGCCCAATTTTTCAGTTTTTTATTTGTTAAAAAAGTTTGAAATATCCAATAAATTTCGTTCCACTTCATGATTGTGTCCCACTTGTTGTTGATTCTTCACAAATAATTACAGTTTTATATCTTTATGTTGGAAGCCTGAAATGTGGCAAAAGGTAGCAAAGTTCAAGGGGGCCGAATACTTTCGCAAGGCACTGTATATATATATATATACATGTACAAAGCTTGTTAATATAGTAATGGAGGAATGCACTTAAAATTTGCTGGAAGATGTTCACATGTCATGATTTTTTTTTTCTTATATCTTTACTATGGTGATCATTCTTGCTGTTGTCACATTTTCAGCTAGAAGATGTTTGCACAAAACGCATAATTTACTTTGCAGTGTGGGAAAGTAACAATCAGCATTTATGGCACACCATCATGTACTGTAGAATGCTCTTGCTCATAGAACAGATAGATCTGTTGATTGCATGAGAAGTAGACTGGGCGCCGGGAGATACAGGGGGTTGGAGCTAGTGTAATTCACAGATGGTACCCTTGACCAATCAGAGTGTGTGGATCTTTCCTTATCTCCCTCCACCAGCAAAAGACTAGCATGAGTGCCTATCAAGTGAGACTGTCACTGTAGGGCGGGAGTTAGGAGGAAATGGGTATTTTGTGAAAGCTATGGGGAAGGAACAAGAGTCAGCCTCTATGTTGTGCTACACTACACTGTATGGAACTCAGCTGCCGCCTATGATTTACATAACAATAGTGACTGCTGGCCACCCGCGATTTACATAACAATAGCGACTGCCACCCGCGATTTACATAACAATAGCAACCGCTGGCCGCCCACAATTTACTTAACAATAGTGCCTGGCAGTCACCCTTAATTTACATAACAATAGCGCCCGCCGCCCCCCATTTACATAACAATGGTGTACACACACAGAGCTAAACAGCATTAATGACTCACTGGCATGGGCCTATTGGAGCTGCAGCTCCAATAGCCCCTATGTTAATCCGGCCCTGACCCCGGTAGTAAAAGAGATATGAATGTTCGTGATGGGCGAACAATACGGCCCGAGCATGAGTTTGGGATGTGCATCGGCTGTTCATCCCGTTCGGGGTACACCCGAATTTGCAGGGTGTTCGGTGGGTGTTTATTGACCCAGCATGCACTGACATCACAAGAGGGCGGTGCCACCAGGTGATGTCGTCAGGTGGCCCTGCTCTTACCTATGTAAGAACTATTAAGCGGCAAGCCAGCCACCTGACAGTTTGCCTTCACAGCAAACTTCTTTGCCCAATGAGTGTGCAGAATGCACTGTGCAGTGTGCAGTGCTTTGCAGGGCTTTCGGCAGGGCGAACACCCACGAACACCTTGCAAATTCAGGTGTTCCCGAATGGGGAGAACAGCCAATGTTCAGCCCAAACTCATGTTCGTGCCGTACCGTGCAGCCAACACTAATGTTCATATCTTTTTTGCTCCCGGGGAACTGCATCTCCAATAAATATTCTGCCTCCTTGCCTCCATTCTCACCTAGGTGAGCAGGACACCTCCCTGATCCTACTGCCTCCTGGGATTATCCCCATTACAAATTCCAGGAGACTGCCCGGAGCAGGGATCCTAATGATGTAGAATGGCAGTGTGGGACTTGGCATGATGCAGACAGAGGTGGATTGCAGCTGGGCAATGCTATATTAGCTGGGTGTGAATATGGCTTTTAAAGTTAGATCACATAGGTTGCTATGACTGTAGTTTTGACACTATCTATCTTATAGTTCATCTCTGAATTCATCAATGTTATCAAATCTATTATTTCCAACTGCCTTTAACCACTGAAGGACCGGGCCTATTTTTTACACTTGGTGTTTACAAGTTAAAATATTTTTTTTTGCTAGAAAATTACTTAGAACCCCCAAATACTATATATATTTTTTTTCAGACAGCCCAGAGAATAAAATGGCGGTCGCTGCCATATTTTATGTCTCAACATAATTGCACAGCGGTCTTACAAACACAATTTTTTTGAAAAAATACAAATTTTTGAATTAAAAAATAAGAAATCAGTAAAGTTAGCCCCATTTTTTTTAAATTGTGAAAGATAATGTTATGCCAAGTAAATTGATACCCAACACGCCATGCTTTAAAACTGTGTCTGCTTGTGGAATGGTGACAAACTTTGACACTTAAAAATCTCCATCGGCGACGTTTAAAAATTTCTACAGGTTACCAGTTTAGAGTTACAGAGGTGGTCTTTTGCTAGAATTATTTCTCTCACTCTAATGCTCATTTGCGGGTGCGACATACGTATGCGTTCGCTTCTGCATGCGAATTCAGAGGGACAGGGGGTTTAATTTTTTTTTATTTTACTTTTTATTTTTACACTGGTCCTTTAAAAAAATATTTTTTGAATCCCTTTTATTCCAGTTACAAGGAATGTAAACATCCCTTGTAATAGAAAAAAAGCATGACAGGACCTCTTTAATGTGAGATCTGGGGTCAAAAAGACACATTTACACTTAAATGCAATAAAAAAAATTGTCTTTTTTCTTTCAATAAAAAAAAGTTCCCCTTTAAGACCATTGGGCGGAAGTGACGTTTCACATCGCTTCCATTATCCAATGGTATGGAGTCCAGTGGGGGCCATCATTCCCTCACTCGAATTCATGCCTCTCATGGGAGAGGATCGGATCGCCTTCGCCTCTACCGACGGCTCTGGTAAGCGGCGAAGATGACCAGAGAGCGGCGGGAGGGGGGGCACCTCTCCTGCCGCTAATAAAAGTGATCTCTCGCTGAATCCGCCACAGAGACTACTTTTATCTGAAAGCGGACCGCCCATTGTGGAAGAGGATACTGGGGCTATGGTATCTATCTGCTGCCATAACAACTGTATTCAGCGTCAAAGAACCGGCGTATAACGGCGGCGGGCGGTCCATAAGTGGTTGAATAACAAAGACATGACCACACCAGTAGGGCATCATGAGAGGTCTTCCTTCACTCTGCCTCTAGATCTTCTTATTCTGAAGTTTTTTCATGGGGCACGCCAATGAGGTACATTACCATTTCTGGAGGGTGCAAGCCAATAATATCTCTTACAGAAAGCACACTCTAGTAGCTATAGTTTTTAATTTGGGATAATAAAGAAGGATTATACAGAAGAATAAGTAATGCTCCACAAAGTTTTTAGTTCCTGTGTGCTTAATGCAAAAGACTACTGGGTTACAATGACTTTTCAAAGCAATTCAATCCAACAGCTGCTCCCCTACCTATCTACACAGTAAACCGGCTTGCCTGCAGGGATTACTCCATGCAACATTCAAAAAAAAACAATAACCAACAAGCATGCACATCTAAAATTTTGTATGATTTACCTTTTTTTAATAAGTTCTTTATAAAATTGGGCTTCTGCATTGCCTAAATACATTAGACCTTATTTATTATTATCTATCAGACCTTATTTGTTATTTTTTTTCTAGAGCAGTTTAAAAAATGTTTGAATAGTTGCCATTGGCAACACACATATTTTATATATAGGAGCCTACTTAAGAGGCTATCCTATTGGTGACACGCGTATTGGAGGGAGGAGCCCAGCCCTGAATCTTTACACTGAGAGCCTGAGTGGTGTGAGAGCACTATGCAGTTGCCTTTCTATTTCATGTGTTCTATGTAAAAAAGCTTTTGAGAGAGGAAAACCATATGTAATGATAGGAGAGGAGATATCCATCTCAGAGGGATTGGCTGGAGTTGTAAGCCTGTGATTAATAGGAATGAGGTGAGAGCACAATTCACCTGGTGGTGGAAAAACTTGCTTGCTTTATATGAGAAGATCGTTGAGGAGCACAGCGGTGAATTAATACACATTACAAAGACATTGATTATATGTTTATTTTTTTGTACTTTTCAATTTTTGCTTTATCAAGTCACAGATTCATTTAGCGTTACGCATTGTATGCACAGTGGAGCAGATTTATGAGAATAGCGCTATACCATTTATATATGCCATTTTCTATTTAGTTTGAAGTAGTAAATCACTGATAGGTGTACAGCAGCTATTTCATATTCTTAGATTTCATATTTATTAATATTATTCATTAATTTTATTATTTAAATCTATATTATTGAGATTTGTATATTTTTTAGTATACAAGTCACTGATTTAGTGCGTTTTGGATACCAGGTAGCGCTGATTGTTTCACTTCATTTATAATAACACACATATTTTGCTTTATGTGTTTCTATTGTATTTGAGTTTCTATGTGTATTGTTTGTCCATTTTTTTTTTTTGCTTTATTTTTTAGTTTTTTTTTTCTTTTATTTGGATTTTCAAGTTTTTTTTTCCATTTGCCCACATGTTTGCTATACTTATTTTTTATGCCTTTTGCTTGCTTGTATTCAATCAAGATTGCAACTCAAATCACAATCTTATTAAACAAATCTTCATTCAATCCATTCTTTTCTGAATACGATTTATGAAACAATCTGACTGCAAATGTTAGATAAAATAGTTTGGCTGTTCAATCACTTTTTTTCATTAATGTGAAAGAGATTGAAATTTGTCCATCAACGGTGTGAATCTGGTTTGTGAAATATTAAAACGATTAAAAGATCAAACGATCAGAATACAATGCATGGGGATGTGTGTGTGTGTGTTGTATTTAATTCAGATAGAAAGCAGATTAGATAGAACAGCACTGTTGTTAGCATCTCTGTTTACTGCCTGAGGACATAATCATTCAAATCCATAATGTAATATACTGTCCATGTATGATTGACTGATTATACATTGTCTAATCTGGTTTTTATTGTGTACAGCCACAGCTTTCCAAATCCACAAGAAGATGATTAAAAAACTGTAAGTAACTTTGTTCTAATGCCTGTTTCCATAACAACAGGGTTCCTTACGTCTGGTATTTTATTGCGCTGGTATTAAAGTCGTGTGTAGGAAGAGGCCGATCCCAGCGCAGAACATGGCAGCTGATATTCCCCAGCCTCAAAGTTTGCCCGTTCTAGCAGAATTGTACTGTTTATTAGCATCTACCATCATAGCCTCCTTCTCGAGTAATAAACTGTAATGAGAAGATGCTGCGATACACTTACTACATACTGTGTGCTGGAGAAGAGGCATGATTTACTGATCAATGAACATACCTCATAGGAGGAATATTCACTAAGATAACTCCGAATTTAGTAATGACTTAAAAGGTCATTACTGGGTCCCAAAGCTTATGAAGCAGAATCTTCTATCTCTGGTTTATGAGTTTTCATGGAAACTGGCTGTTGCCATCTCTATGTGCTGTAGTAACAATGTACTAATAGATTGTGTCTACAGACTGCACTTATCTGAATGGAAATTGCACTCAAATCTTTCAACCTTAGATAATAGTCCTAAGAAACAGGTCATTTTTCATCAAATAATTATTTGTCTTAACCACTTCAGCCCTGGAAGGATTTCCCACTGTAGGACCAGAGCACTTTTTGCAATTTGGCACTGCGTCGCTTTAACTGGCAATTGCACAGTTGTGCGATGTTGTACCCTAACGAAATTGACACCCTTTTTTCCCCACAAATAGAGCTTTCTTTTAGTGGTATTTGCTCCCCTCTGCGTCACTTCTGATCACCGATATAAACAAAAAAAGCGTGAAAATTCTGAAAAAAAACAATATTTTTTACTTTCTGCTATAATACATATCCAAAAAAAATATACAAAAAAAAATGTATTCATCAGTTTTGGCCAATATATATTCTTCCTCATATTTGTGGAAAAAAAAAAACAGCGATCAGCGTTTATTGATTGGCTTGCGCAAAAGTTGTCGCATTTACAAACCATGAGAATTCATTTATGGCGTTTTTACTATTTTTAATTTTTTTTACTAGTAATAGCGGTGATCTGCGATTTTTATTGGGACTGTGATATTGCGACAGACATGTCTGACATTTTTGACACTTTTTTGGGACCAATGACATTTATACAGCGATCAGAAATGTAAATATCCACTGATTACTGTGTAAATGTCATTGGGAGTGAAGGGGTTAACCTGCAGGGGGCGATCTAGGGGTTAACTGTGTTCCCTGGGTGTGTTCTAACTGTGAGGGGGCTGGGCTGCCAGTGGCATAAGAGATCTAATTGATCCCAGTGACAGGGATCAGTAGATCTCTTACATGCCCACTGACAGAGCGGAGAACCACCGTGTTTACATCAGCGGTTCCCAGTTTTTATTCTGTGCCTGGCAATTGTGGGTAGCCGGCGGACATCGAGTCCGCCCGACCCGCAAGCCATACTGCTGGAGAGTGCGGCGGGCACTCTAGCCGTGCACGAGGGAGCAGCTGTTAATAAACGCCAATTTGATTTTTTTCCTTCAGATTTACCAAAACCATATAATATGAGGTCAAACCTTAGGAGTTTCAATTTGTATGTAATCAAGCAGGCCCTTGCACTAAAAACCACAAAACATGGTTTTGGTAAATCTGAAGAAAATCTGACAACAAAGTTGGATAGTGTGTATGGGGTCTTAAGGTCTGGTTCACAACACGCACAAGAGTTTTTGCATGTTCCTGCGTGGTGCGTTTTTGACAGCCCTTTTGTTTCAATAAGCTTCCAAATGTGCAGGAATGCACAACTTTTAAAATCATGTTGCACAAAAACCGCATAGTACCGTGCGGTTTGGTGGCCGCAACAGGCGTGCATTTGCTAGGCATGTTTGGGGTGCCATTAATAATTACCATAACATTTTAGTTTTTATAATATGATGCAGTGTAAACTATACCATTTATTGACTAACTTTATTTAATAATGGTGCAAGCTTTTGGGGATATCCTGGACCCCTTCTGGCTATATATACAGTATTTGAAAGGTGTAAAGCCTGAAGAACACATATAAGGCATCGCAAAAGCTTGCATCTTGAGTAACCTTAAAGCAGCGTTACAGCATGTTTTTTGTAAATACCCCCCGTGATGATCGCACTTAATGCTATTCATGATGAAATATATATAACATGTAACTATTATTAATCATGATCTTTTAAAATAAACTCACTTTGTAATCCCAAGTGAGCGTGCTCCTATCCTTAGTGGGGGCATCTGAAGCTCACTTGTTCCTCCTTCTCGGATACGGCGCTGCTTGCTACCCAGGATGCACCTCCTGATCTTGCGCATGCGCATATAGTACAAATCGCAGCACGATGCTACAAGAGGCATCATGTCCGTCCGCCCATTGGCTCCTGGCATATGAGTGTCATCAATCTCAGGAGCTGTGGCGAGGTACCCCAGAAGTGGAGTATTAAGCATACATAAGCATACATAGAAGGTATTTTGCTGCAAAAAAAACAATTGTCCAAATAGGTATCACAAACTGATCACAAACGTGGGGGTGGGGGAGGTAGTGAAAAATTGCCTGGAACTCCGCTTTAAGTAGACATTAAAGGGTATCACTCAAAGTGTTGCTAAACCCAGGACCCTGAATTCACTATATCTGGTCTCCCACAGTACACAGAATATGGAAATGCAATTGTTTTAGTAAATATAAAATGCTAGATACCTTTTCTCATCAGCAGTATATAGCAGTCTTGTGACTTCTATCAGTGTTACATTAAGGCCATGGAGTGGCCTAGCCAGTCTCCAGACCTTAATCCTATAGAAAATGTTTGGAGGGAGCTGAAACTTCAAGTTGCCAAGCGACAGCCAAAAAACCTTAATGATTTAGAGAAGATCTGTAAAGAAGAGTGGACCAAAATCCCTCCTGAGATGTGTGGAGACCTGGTCACCAACTGCAAGAAACGTTTTACCTCTGTGCTTGCCAACAAGGGTTTCTCCACCAAGTACTAAGTCATGTTTTGCTTGGGAATCAAATACTGCAACTCAATTAATAACATCTGTATCATGCGGCGTTTTTTTTTTTTTTTTTTTTTGGTTGATATTCTGTCTCTATCATTTAAAATACACCTATGATAAAAATTATAGACCCTTCATTTCTTTGTAAGTGGGCAAACTTACAAAATCTGCAGGGGATCAAATAATTATTTTCCCTAATGTATACCATCCAATACACTTGTAGTGGTTTGCAGTGCCTATGAGAGCCTTCAGGGTACAGCTAAATGACACAATGCTTGCCAAATTACCAATACCTCAGTCGTTGCCCATCGTTGGCCATCTGTGTGAGTATGAATATTGTAGAGGTCCAGGGCGATCTCTCACTTATTGTCCTTGGTCAGACATCTGCTTGTTATGACCAGCCTTATACTATTAAGAATACTAATAAATAATGAAATTATAGACATTTCACTTCCCCCTTTAAATGTGTAATAATTACTTTTTGGCCTCCGTAGCTTTTCTACAACTCCAGGCCTGTGTGAGAGCTCTAGTTAAGCTGTACGGAATGTTCAGCAAAGGTTGCATTCAGAAACATTTTGTCCTCGTTTATTCTCATGAAACATTGAAACGTCTCTTGTTCTGACGGCAAAGAAATTCAACTAACATTATTTTTGAAAGGTTTTAATTAAGAAAATGTCACTTTATTTTAGAATAGATATTAATATTAAAGTATGACTACAACCAAAACTATCAGTTTTGGAAAGTGCAAGGAAGGTTTAGCACTAATATCTGTTGTTAATGTTTCCTGTAGTCCCAAATAAAACGATTTCTCTTAATTTCCTGTACCAGAGTCAGGACGTTAAAGGCTAAGTTCACCTTTTGTAAAAAAATGTGTATTTCTTATTTTTTTACACTGCATCCTGGAAAGCATTGCACCTGCAATCAGCAGATCACAGGTCCAATGAGAGGCTCAAGTACAGCTGTCAGCCCATAAATCCCATATGGGTAGGCAGTTACTGAAGGGCAGGAAGAATCAATGAACTACAAGGATGCTCACCAGCACCTTCACAGTTCATTTTGAACTACAAGATGTTTGCTGTGGAAGGAGACAGGACTTGTAGTTCATTCATTCACAGAACTCTGTGAATTAATTACGAGGCTGTGTGGGTGGAGCCCCACACAGTCGCACTATTTTTAAAATGTGACAGTGGGTGCAGGGAGAGGTTGGCTGCTCCAAAGTAACATATTACTACCTAAGTACCCTTGCACTAACCTTTGTGGGTGATCCAGTTTCACCATCCGCACAGCCTGGTGCACCTGTCCTGAATTTTGAAAACCTTTTCTTTTCCTAAAGACACTGGGATAGATCAGGTTCTGTTACTCTGCAGGGCCACAAACAACATTAAAAGCTGCCTAACCCTTGCCCATGCTATCCAAAACTGAAATAATGTTCTTTGAGTTGCACTTTAAGAAAAACAGAATATATTTCATTTGCGCACAACATTAATTATGTTTATTGCAGCATTATTTTTTTTCAACTATAGCTTAGGTTTTTCTTTTTTATTCTATGGGGCCAGGGCTTTTTTTCAGCCAGAACGTGGCAGAACTGCCACCTCCGGCTAGCCCTGTCCTCTCCCATCTGCCACTAAACACAGAAAGCAGTAGAGGAGGTTTTTGCACTAATCGCTTCCTCTACCATCTTCTGTGTGCTATTGCCAGGCACCCAGGCCATTCCTGTGGCGGGTCGGGGGTTGGCTCCAGTCTCCACCTGTCAGACCTTAGCAACACAGAGCTGAATGTAGTGATCTGGCTGTGAAAAGAGGTGAGAGCTGTGAAGGAAACGGGAGAAGTTTGTGCAAAGTGAGCACTGGGAGAGGGTTAATGGTCTGCACCCCATCCATAACTGAGGGTGTACGCTGTAGATGGGGGGGGGGGGCTGGGGGTGAAGAGGGGAGCTGTGGACTAGAGAAGGGGAGCTGCGGACTAGAGGAGGGGAGCTGCGGACTGGAGGAGAAGAGGGGAATTGCAGACTGGTATAGCAGAGGGGAGCTGCGGACTGGAGGAGAATAGGGGAATTGCAGACTGGTATAGCAGAGGACTGCTTCAGACTGGAGGAGAAGAGGGGAGCTGCGGACTGGAGGAGAAGAGGGGAGCTGCGGACTGGGATAGAAGAGGGGAGCTGCTGACTGGGATAGAAGAGGGTAGCTGCGGACTGGACGAGAAGAGGGGAGCTGTTGACTGGGGGAGAAGAGGGGAATTGCAGACTGGGATAGAAGAGGGGAGCTGCGGACTGGACGAGAACAGGGGGGTTG
>BLSH010548835.1:231277-253740 GCA_018402905.1 Glandirana rugosa
GGGGGACAGGTGTCGAGTGAAGAGATGGGGGACAGGTGTCGAGTGAAGAGATGGGGGACAGGTGTCGAGTGCAGAGATGGGGGACACAGGGGGTAGAGACGTGAGCTGTGGACAGGGGGTAGAGAAGTGAGCTGTGGACAGGGGGTACAGAAGTGAGCTGTGGACAGTGGGTATAGAAGTGAGCTGTGGATGGGGGGTGCAGATGTGAGCAATAGATGGCTACTTTGGAAGTGGATATGTAAGTACTGTTCCTTGCGCTGATCTTTTTTTCTGTGCCCTGTGTATCGCACACCTCAGCACTGCACAGTATGCACTCCTGAGCCCTGTTTCTGAGGACGGAAATCTGTGCCTCTTGCTCCTTGTGCAATGCGCAGATTATTTGGCGCTGCTTTACAGTTCTCCGTGAGGAACATCAGGGTTGGGGGTTGGGAGTTGGCTGGGGAGGGTGAGTTCCTGCACCTATTCTCTGAGAAAAAAAGCCCAGTATAGGGCTATTTAAAAAAAAAAATGTTACATTTTTAAATGTATTTTTCAACTCTGGTAAATCTGAAAATTTTACTGAAGATTGTAAAGCTGTGTCATTATGATGATGTATATGAAACTGTAAACTATTCTGTAGAGAAAGTCTGCTTCTACATTTACTGTAGGTCACATGATCATGCCCTCTACTTTGGTTTCCATGGAAACACTCCTTCACTAAACTTTGCAGTAGTTCATTTCTTACACTTTTGTGCATTGCCTCTGTATTACTGCATAGCTAAATGATAAAGCTTTGAGATGGCCCCAAATGTCATTGTAAATGTATTTGAATCTATGACGTCTTTTAATTCTGCAATACAGAAAATGAAATACTTATGTTTCTGTCATTTTCTTTTCCTGGTGCCTACGCATGGCAGCATACATAAGGTACTGGCCCCATCCCTAACTACCAATAGGATCATATAAAGGGTATGTGAGCCCAGGTCCGGCATACTGGCAAATAGATTAGAATGACTTGAGTGGACATGTATGCTGCCATGGGTAGACACCAGGAAATAGAATTACGAGAAGGTAAGTAGTCAGTTTTCTATTTTCCTGGTGCCTCCATGGCAGTATGCATATGGTAAATAGCTGAAATGGGAGGGTTATGCAGAAGATAAATACAATGTGTTAACAGGATAAGGAAGAAGATAAAGCTTTCCTCCTGAACGCCACTGTCGTAAGTAGTAGATCTATACTTATTCCGCTCTGCAGATATTTTCTGCTGAAACACCTCCATCAGCGACAAGAGTAGGAGTACAAAAAGTCCAAACAATGTCAGTCTTGCAAAATTAGAACGATGTATTTTTAAAGTGATATAAGCCTATTATGTATGCTGTTTAACTGTGACATAAATCTGGCACTCAGCTATTAAAACGACCATAAATAATTTATAGGTACTCCTATGAATAGTCGTAATCTGTCAATTAATCTCCCAATTGATATGGACTAAAATACTTGGTTCAAATAAAACAAAGTAACTGGAACACATTTCTATACACTAATTTAAAGAGGTATTAAACATCAAACCAAACATGTAACATATTATATAAACATGTTTTCACCTTAATGCATTCTATGCATTGGGGTAAAAAAAATCTTCTGTGCTGCAGCCCCCCCCCCCCCTTTCTTACCTGAGCCCGATCCGATCCAGGGATGTGCATTAGTGCAGCAGCTACAGCCGCTGTATCTCTCCTCATTGGACAGATTGATAGCAGCAGATTGATTGATACCATTGGCTCCTGCTGCTGTCAATCAAATCCGGTGACAGCGGAGCGGGGGGGGGGGCAGGCTGTGTCAATGGTCTCGGGAGTGATTCTGCATGGGTGCCCCCTGGGAAAGCAGCTTTCCATGGGGGCACCCGATGAAGAGGAGGGGCCTGGAGCGCCAGCAGGGGTCCCCAAAAGAAGAGGATCAGTGCTGCTCTGTGCAAAACCATTCTACCATTCCGAATTTCCAAACTTAGGAATTTTGAAATTCAGAAATTCGGAAATAAGAAAGAACATTTAAATTAATAGCTACCCTATATACTCAAGTATAAGCTGAGTTTTTCAGCACATTTTTTGTGCTGAAAAAGGATTATGCTCAAATCAGTGTCTGTGGGTGGTCTGAAGAGATGAGCAGATTCACATTGTACAGAGCTGCTGCTTCTAAGAGCCGCTCTGTGCATGAAACTGTGAGCTAATTACACTGGAATGCAGAGAATGCAAAGAGAGCTGTCAGATTTTCAACTTGATGTTGGGACGTGGGCAGGACGCGCAGGTGTTAGCTGTTCAGTCCTGCCCACCTCCGATCTCAGTGAATATCTGACAACTCTCTCTCTGCATTCTCAGTATTCTCTGCATTCCAATGTAATTAGCTCACAGTTTCATGCACAGAACGGCTCTTAGAAGCAGCCTGCTCTGTGCAATGTGACCTTACACACCTTACTCATCTCTTCTGCCAGTACCAGCCAGTACCATCCAGTGCCACCTGCCAGTACCATCCAGGGCAGGTGGTGGACAGGTGGTAATGGCTACAATACCTCTGTTCTGGCTACAATCCCTGTGTAATGGCTGAGTCACTGTGTTCTGGCTACAATACCTGTGTTCTGGCTACAATCCCTGGGTTCTGGCTACAATACCTGTGTAATGGCTGAGTCCCTGTGTTATGGCTACAATACCTGTGTAATGGCTCCCTGTTCCTGTGTTCTGGCTGCTGCATTTCCCACCCTAAGCTTATACTCTGGTTTTTTAGCTTTCCCAGTTTTTTGTGGTAAAATTAGGTGCCTCGGCTTATATTTGGGTCGGCTTATACTCAAGTATATAGGTAACTAATAATTTACTAGTTTGTTATTATTTCAAATGTTCTTTCTTATTTCCAAATATCCGAATGTCCAAAATTTGGAAATAAGAAAGAACATTTGAAATAATAATAAATAACTATTAAATTATAGGTATTGGAATTTCCTTGAAAATTTGGCTGTTAGTGAACTTAAATATGAAATGTATCACTAACAGCCATATTTTCAATGAAATTCCAATACCTATAATTTAATTAGTTATTTATTAGTTAGTTATTATTTCAAATGTTCTTTGTAGTTTTTGAATTTTCGGATTTCCGAATTTCAGATTTTCGGCTGTTCCGATTGCCAAATTTTCGAATTACGGCAATTCGGATTTTCGGAGTTTCCAATTTTCAGATTGCCGAATTTTTGAATCGGAAAAATGAAAATTCGGGAAAAATTCGTCCAAATTGCTGAATTTCGAAAAATTAGGTAAAAATGACATTCGGAATTAAACAAATTGCACAAGCCTAATACAGAGTACCGTAGACAGTCTTTAGAACTGCGTCTCACCTCTGCACCACATTTGTCTGTACTTGTCATGATACACATTTGGCAGGATACTTCTATTCCAATGACTTGAGTTGATGGTTTTCTCTTCTCTCCACTATCTGGTTTAGTGTAAGGATCCAGGATACAGTAAATGTTAAGATCAATGTAGAGCAACTAGACTGCTGAGGAATGCTCAGATCCACCAGAATAAAAAATACACTTTCACCAGGGATGAGCTTGTGTTTAGCCAAATTCTTAGTATCGGAGGTCTTGTGTTGAGCATTTCCAGAGTGAGGGCCCTCGTACAGCCTTACTATTGGCAACTGGCAGGTGGTCAAGTTAAAGTGCATATAAACCCCAGCAATGACCCTAACCTATTTGCTCCATTTCGGTCTGCCATAAAAACACTTCAAAGTGTTTTTTTTATATCTGTTCAATATGTGCAAAAAATACCTGTGAGCTAATAAATTCCTGTGCACGAGGTGGGGCTTTGGAGGTGGGACCATCTGCAGGGAGACCATGGGTAATAATGGTGACTAGTCCATCTATTTGCCTTTTTTGGTCACAGCTTCAAAAATCCAGGTCAACTTTAAGTTCTCTAGAGGTATACGAGCTTTGCCTATAACATAAAATGGTCATATTTCATTCTTTAGAATTATTCTAGCTGTAACAACTGATTTCATAATTTTCAGCTTGTGTTTGTATAATATAATTTATGTGCATACACAAAAGTAGTGCTGAGAATCTAACCTTAGCATGCAGCAATGTTTTCGGCAATTTTAAAGGCCCCACTGGGGACCACCTCCTGCTTCCTGCCTAATTAAAGAGAAAATCAGCCGTTAGTATAAGAAGCTGCCAGTACAGTTTGCCAGGGCTGGCATCTTTGTGGTCTTGAAATTGGGATTAATAATATACTTTTTTTATACTCACAGGAAGAATGTTTGCTATTCCATTGTACAGAATATTTGCTAGGAAGTAAGATATTCACTTGATATTTTTATTCTTGCCTGTGAATTATTTTCATATTCTCATATTATGCTATTATTGTGCCAATTTGCAAAATACTGCAGGGGAAATAAGAGATTTACTTTAACCACCACAAAAAAAGAAACAAAGTTAACTTTATATAAAAGAACATTCACAAATCATAAAGCTTTTATAATAATATCCAATAAATAATCAATGGTACTCTCTTTTTATTTGTTATCAAACTAAGTGAACTCTTTGTTGTTTTTATTTAACTGATATAACTGCCACATAAGCCTTGTGGGTGTTTAAAGTGTAACTAAAGCCAACATTTTTTATTAGTACTGGATGAAGTACATGGAAGCATTGAGACTTTTCATGTATTTATTGCTAATTCAAAATTCATCAAACCATACTGCACAGATATCCATAGGTAACCCTTGTGAAAGGTGAGTGAATGGTACAATGGTACTGAAATAGATTCCAAAGTAGGGTTTACTACAGTCCCATGTCAGCAAAAAGGTTACACCAATGTTTTGAGAAGACAGTGGCCTTCTTTTTCCAGGTGATACAAAGAGCCACATTAACATCCTCAAGGACTGCCCACTGCTGGTAGAAGACCCAAAAGTGAGCATACCCAGTAAGTCATGTGACTGGCGTGAAGATTTGGGAATTTAAAGTACAAAGCATAAGAGTCCTTTAATAGTGACATTCTGTTCAGATCTGTCCATTTTTCAGATGGATCTGATCGAATGGCCAGTGCAAGCGTATGGGCAGGCAGATCTGCTCATCTCAGTATACTTCTTTTTACCCTTTTAGGCCTTATACACACGGACGTTTCTTAAAAAAAGAAACAAAACTTCGGGCCCGACGTCAAGGAAAAAAAACAGCCTTTTTCGGCATTATGCATCGGCGTTAGTGAGCGTCGGCGTCAATAGGCGTTTTTTAAAAAAAATCATCCCTCTGTTATTTTTCAACCTAAAAACGTTGGCGTTAAAAAATGCCGGTTAACGCCGGTACAGTATTAGTTGGCGTTAACTGGCGTTAGTTGGCGTTTTGCAGCGTCGGCGTCAAAAAAGGCCAAAACATTACAGCCTCAGAACGCGCTGGCCGTGGGTTCTAGTTTCAGCTCACTAACGCCGACGCCATCTGCAGCTCAAAAACGTGGGCCATTGACTAACATGGAGAGCTGCAAAAAACGCCAGAAAACGCCGGCGTCAAAAACTGTCTGAGGCCTAAAACACAAAGAAAAAAACAGAGCAGGTCTGCATTCCCTTCTATTTTTGCGGACATAACATGATGACTTTCGTTTGTGTCCATTATGTTAAGGTACATTTTTGTTAAAAACATGTTTTTTACCCCTAAAATTTTCACCTTCCATCCTTCCCACATGGAGAGGTATTTCCAGAGGTATTTCCAGACAGTATTTAGCGAGTCATTTGCTGTGTACATGGCATGTGACGTGAGCCATGAGACACTCATCAGCCATGTACATGAGAGGTGTGCACTGTTGGGTGTCTCCTGCAGGCTCTACGGTGTTAAGATCTAGAAGGACAGGCGATGGCAGCAGATCTTCGAAGAGGCCATCCTCACTGAATGTCATTGAGTGCAAGTCATTGCTGGCCCCTCAAAATAACTCAACACACAGCCATTAATTTCTAAACCGCTGGCAACAAAAAGTGAGTACACACCTAAGTGAAAATGTCCAAATTGGGTCCAATTAGCCATTTTACCTCCCCGGTGTCATGTGACTCGTTAGTATCACAAGGTCTCAGGTGTGAATGGGGTGTAGGTGTGTTAAATTTGGTGTTATCACTCTCAATCTCATAATGGTCACTGGAAGTTCAACATGGCAACTTATGGCAAAGAACTCTCTGAGAATCTGAAAAAAAGAATTGTTGTTCTACATAAAGATGGCCTAGGCTATAAGAAGATTGTCAAGACCCTGAAACTGAGCTGCCATACAGCGGTTTAAGAGGACAGGTCCCATTCAGAACAGGCCTCGCTATGGTCGACCAATGAAGTTGAGTGCATGTGCTCAGCGTCATATCCAGAGGCTGTCTTTGGGAAATAGGTGTATGAGTGCTGCATCATTGCTGCAGAGGTTTAAAGGGGTAAGGGGTCAGCCTGTCCATGCTCAGACCATAGGCTTCACACTGCATCAAATTGATCTGTATGGCTGTCGTTCCAGAAGGAAGCCTCTTCTAAAGATGATGCACAAGAAAGCCCACAAACAGTTTGATGAAGACAAGGACATGGATTACTGGAACCATGCCCTGTGGTCTGATGATACCAAGATAAACTTATTTGGTTCAGATGGTGTCAAGCGCCTGTGGCAGCAACCAGGTGAGGAGTACAAAGATAAGTTTGTCTTGCCTACAGTCAAGCATGGTGGCGGGAATGTCATGGTCTGGGACTGCATGAGTACTGTTGGCACTGGGAAGCTAAAGTTCATTGAGGGAACCATGAATGCCAACATGTACTGTGACATACTAAAGCAGAGCATGATCCCCTCCCTTCGGTGACTGGGCCGCAGATAGTATTCCAACATGATAACAACCCCAAACACATCTCCAAGATGACAACTGCCTTGCTAAAGAAGCTGAGGGTAAAGGTGATGGACTGGCCAAGCATGTCTCCAGACCTATACCCTATTGAGCATCTTTGGGGCATCCTCAAAGGTAAGGTGGAGGAGAGCACGTGATGTCCTAATGGAGGAATGAAAGAGGACTCCAGTGGCAACCTGTGAAGCTCTTGTGAACTCCATGTTCAAGAGGGTTAAGGCAGTACTGGAAAATAATGGTGGCCACACAAAATATTGACACTTTGGGACCAATTTGGATATTTTCACTTAGGGGTGTACTCATTTTTGTTGCCAGCGGTTTTGATATTAATGGCTGTGTGTTGAGTTATTTTGAGGGGACAGCAATTTTACACTGTTATACAAGCTGTACACTCACTACTTTACATTGTAGCAAAGTGCCATTTCTTTTCACATATGATTTTCTTGTCACATAAAAAGATATAATAAAATATTTACAAAAATATGAGGGGTGTACTCACTTTTGTGAGATACTGTATGTAAACTGAGTTCAAATCACACATGTGAGGTATCGCCGCAAACATTAGAGCAATAATTCTAGCACTAGAACTCCTCTGTAACTCTAAACATGTAACCTGTAAAAAATGTTAAAGTGTCGCCAATAGAGATTTTTAAGCACTGAAGTTTGGCGCCATTCCACAATTGTGTGCAATTTTAAAGCATGACATGTTAGGTATCTATTTACTCGGCATAACATCATCTTTCACATTATACAAAAAATAGGGCTAACTGTAGTGTTTTTTTCTTATTCATGAAACAGTTTTTCCCCCTGAAAAACACATTTGAAAAATTGCTGCGCACATACCATGTGACATAAAAAGTTGCAATGACCACCATTTTATTCCCTAGGGCAGGGGTAGGCAACCTTTGGCCCTCCAGCTGTTGTGGAACTACATTTCCCATGAGGCATGGCAAGGCTGGCAGTTACAATTACTCTCAGAGGCATGATAGGACTTGTAGTTCTGCAACAGCTGGAGGGCCGCAGGTTGCCTACCCATGCCCTAGGGTGTCTGCTAAATATATATATATATATATATATATATATATATATATATATATATAATGTTTGGGGGTTCTGAGTACTTTTCTAGCAAAAAAAAATAAGATATTTACATGTAGGAGAGAAGTGTCAGAGTTGGCCTGGGTGGCAAGGGGTTAATTACCATAAGTAAGTAATATGCAACTAATTATTATATATTATTTTTAAGGTAATTTACTATATTTTCAAAAACTGTACTCAAGCAGGTGGCTTAACCGACAAATTACTGTAGTTTGAAGTTATAACTTCAAACCAGTAATTTCACAGTAAATAGATATTAGAACATATAGCATAATAATATTTTAATATTTTAAAAAAACTGAGTTAGACTTATCGGTAACTCTTTTTCTAGGAGTCTTCCAGGACAGCAACTGAGAGATATAGGGCTCCTCCGGGACAGGAAACACATTCACCTGATCTTTAAAAGGCAGTCCTCCAGGCCTCCTGCCTCAGTCCTCACAAGAACCGCCGGAAGGCCCTGAAGACATAACATACTTGCATAACATTAGTACATATCATCTGAACCAAACAACAAGCTTAGAGTGGGAAAACCAGGCTGTCCTGGAAGACTCCTAGAAAAAGAGTTACCGGTAAGTCTAACTCCAGTTTTCTCCTCTCGTCTTCCAGGACAGCCACTGAGATGATAAGCATGAAACTTACATTGCTAGGGCGGGCCCATGGCCTGGAGGACTCCTCGTCCGAATGCCTGTTCCTTCTCTGAAAACAGATCCAGATGGTAATGCCTAGCAAACGTGGAGTAGCTGGACCATGCTGCCGCCCTGCAGATCTCCTCCGGAGTGGCACCGGCCCTCTCAGCCCAAGTGGTCGACATGGCCATAGTTGATTGTGCTTTGACTAAGGGCGCCTGCTTCCCTGCCAATCTGTATGCCTCCACAATAGTCAATGTAATCCATCTTGCAATGGAGGACTTGGATGCTTTACATCCCTTACGTGTCCCTGAAAAATTTATAAGTAAAGATTCAGACATCCTAAAGTCCTTACTAACTTCCAAGTACCTTAGAAGGGTCCTTCTTACATCCAATAAATGTAAACTTCTTTCCCCCCCAACCTCAGAGGAAAGGAAAGTGGGCAGAACAATGTCCTGTGTTCTATGAAAGGTGGTAAATACCTTTGGGAGGAACCCAGGGTCAGTTTTTAGCACCACCCGGTCCTCAAAAATGAACAAAAATGGTTCTCTCACCGAGAGTGCCTGCGACTCACTCACCCTCCTGACTGAGGTGATCGCTATCAAAAATGCGGTCTTCAGGGTCACCCATTTCAATACTGATTTCTCCAGGGGCTCAAAGGGACTATTTGAGCCACTGGTCTGATCCACCACAGACCCTGGTCCAGCTTGTGCTGGGACCTCCACCACCATAATGACCTCCTGACCCTGGCTGGTAGGGGCACAAAATAGTGCAAAATCTGTTGGTCGCCTTTCCAACAGGCTAAAAGGTGATTCTGCAGCAGACGCTGTTGACACCTCGCCCAGGGGACTTCCGGAAAACAGGAAGTCATCAGACCTACCACTCTCATGACTTCCCTGATCCAGGCTTCCCGCCTGGTCTGAAGTTGTGTCACCGCCTGACTCACCTTCTCGATTTTTTCTGGCGGGAGGAAAATCTTCCCCATTTTGGATGAGATTGTGTAGCCCAGATAACGCACCTCCTGAGAAGGAACAAGCTGCGACTTGTCCCGGTTGATAAGCCACCCAAGGGCCTGTAGGAATACCTGCGCCTCCTGCAAGTCCTTTGCCAACTGCTGTGCTGACTGAGCAATAAACAGGAGGTCATCCAGATAAGGAGTCACCGTTATGGCTCTGACGCATAGTGGGGCTAGAGTCTCTGGCAGTACTTTTGTAAATACCCTCGGAGAGGATGCTAAACCGAAAGGGAGCGCCGGAAATTGAAAGTGACAGATCTCTGATTTTATCCTGACTGCCAACCTGAGGTACTTCTGAAAATCCTGGTAGATCGGTATATGAAGGTACGCATCATGTAGATCCACCGTTGCCATATAACAGTCCGGGAACAGTAGATTCACCCCCGTAAAGATAGATTCCATCCTAAACCACTTGTACCTCAGGTATTTGTTCAGAGGGCGGAGATTGAGGATCAGTCTGAATTTGCCCGAGGGTTTCTTGACCACAAAAACGTGGGAATACACCCCCTACCGGCGCTCTTCCGCTGGTACCCGTGTGATGACCTTCTGGTCCACCAACTCGCCCAAAAGCAGGCCTAGAGCATTGGTTTTCTCCCGGTCTCGGGGAAGCTGGGTGACAAGAAAACTAGACGGGGGATTTGACTTGAACTCCAGCATGTATCCATTCTCTATGATGTTTAAAATTAATGGACTTGAAATCATCATCCTCCATTGTGGAAGGAAGTCCCCCAGTCTCCCTCCCACAGGGACGCAGGAGTCACTTGGACTTTGGGGTGGTTTGAGGAGGATTAAATAAGAGTCCTCCTCTACCCTGCCCCTTGTGACCTGTCCAGTGCTTCTTAGGTTGACCCTCCTTTCCTTGTTGGGTCTGCTGTCTGAAGCCACGAAAGGGCCACTTCCCCTCTTTCTTCTTCCTCTCTGGGAAGGCCTTCTTTCTATCCTGAGTCCGTTTCAGAGCCTCCTGTAATCCAGCCCCAAAAAGGTGGTCTCCCGAGAAAAGTAAACCACAGAGCTTAAGCTTAGAGGCTGTGTCCCCCGACCATGCTTTCAGCCACACCGCTCGTCTGGCTGCATTTACTAATGCCGCTGACCTAGCTGCCAGTTTTATTGACTCCTCTGAGGAGTCTGCCAGAAACCCTACTGCCTTAAATAGCAGTGGGAAAGATTTGAGCAGCCGCTGCCTAGATGTACCTGCAGCAATATGGGACTGTAGCTTTGTCAGCCAGCACTCTGGATCTCTGATGACGCAGGTTGCCGCCAAGGCTGGCTTAAGCCCGATTGCTGACGCATCCAAGGCCCTTTTCAGCAGCACGTCCCCTCTCCTGTCCATGGGGTCCTTAAGTGACCCATGATCATCAAATGCCAAGTCTGTCTTCTTAGAGATTTTGGCTAATGGCGCATCCAATTTTGGCATTTTATTCCAAGGATGGGCAGAATCTTTGTCAAACAGAAACCTGCACTTCCTGAAAAGAAAGGCCTTCTTTCTGGATGCTCCCACTCCAGCAAAATCGTTTCAATCAAAGATTTATGAACTGGGAATACTTTGGTCTTCTGCGCACTAGACCCCAGGTATAAGCAGTCGTGCTTAGAAAGCTGTACCATTTCTTCCTTAATCTCTAGATTATCATAAATGGCTTTAAGCAAATCCTCCACATCTTCCAGCGATAACTTATATGAGGAGGAATCCTCCTCATCCTCTGGCTCAGATTATGAGTCTGCCTGAGAGGCTGTGAGTGATCTGCAATTTCTTATAGACTTGGCTCGGACAGCGAAGGCATACTAGCTGTCCTTGACAGAGGAACCGAGGACCCCTGTACCCTGTCCATCATCCCCTTGAAGGACTGTAGAGTGGACGCAATCTCATCCTTAACTAATGCTAGGATGTTACTGCATGAAACAGCCGTGTCTTCCCTGACTAATCTACTAAAGCAGTCAGCACACAGCAGCTTCTCCCAGCTTGGGGCCATCTTTGCTCCACACACTGCGCATTTTCTTCTGGGCTGCTGGGCCTTCTCGGTCCTGACCTAGAACCAGATGGAGAAAAAAAACAACCATTGTCCTAACTCCATCTAAACACCACTGTGCTGGGAAACAATAAAGTGCCGCCACCTGTAGAGAAGAGAAGACCCCCTCTATGCTCTTCCTCCTCCTCTACCCCCCCAGTGTAAAAGACGTGGACCCTCATTCCCACACTTATCTGGGAGGTGCCGGTGCCCGATGGACCGGGGTCCACTGCCTGAGATGCAGGTGCCTCCATCGGTCCAGGTGATCTCCATGTGCTCCCAGGTCCCAGCGCAGTAGCCCCGCCTCCCACGCACACCCCCTCCTTCTTCCTGAGCGTTTGCTCAAGAGAGCGAGAATCGTCCTGCCCCCCGCCAACGAACGAATGACACATCCATTCCAGGTGCACACCGTCAACGAACGTCAGCAACGCCCGTTAGCTATGTAATGGCTCCAGACCCTCCTGCCCGCAGGCCAGGTGAGTCCCGTGGTCAGCACTTCAGCTGATGAGGCAGGGACCGCTAGGTCACCGAGGCTCCTCTCTCTCTGAGCTTCTGATGGTGGGGGACCCGCTACCTCTCTCCTCCCTGTAGTTCTGGATGGAGGGGTGCGCAGGCAAAAACGGTACACCGGGTCTCCTCTCAGGACAGCCCTGAGACACGGAGCTCCCAAAAAGCTTCCCTCCATGCTTCCTTCCTGTCTGGCAGGAAACACAAAAAACTGAGGGAGGAGGCCTGGAGGACTGCCTTTTAAAGATGGGGTGAATGTGTTTCCTGTCCCGGAGGGAGGAGCCCTATATCTCTCAGTGGCTGTCCTGGAAAACAAGAGGAGAAAATACCTTTTCAACAACAGATTCTCCCTCTTAACTGTGTGAGAAAAACATGGGATTATGGGTAAATCTTCTACCCATAAACCTATGTTTTTCCTTGTAGTTAAGAGGGCTGGGCTGGAAGTGAGCATTTGTCTTTTAGATTCAAGCCTCCTTCTATGACACTGCAGTGAGAGGAGAGCCTCCACTGCAGCATTTTTATTGGACAGCTTGGGCCAACGGTGCTTTACCATTGTCCAAGGCTCCAAGCTGTCCATTGAACTTCAGTAATTTCAGCCTTTGTAAGCTCATCCTCTCAGTCTGCTGCAAACAGCGTATTTAAACTGGTTGCGCTGTATGTAGCTTCTGACATTCTGCGCATGAAGCCCCATATCTCCGAAGCCATAGGTGATAGGAGCCCCAACTTTTGACCAATTGTGGGGTAGGGATTCGGCTACCTACCCCCCCCCCCAAATTTGGGGTCTCTGAGCTATGTCCCTCAAAGCTTGAATGTTTTTTCTTTTTGTTCATGCTAGTCCCAGCTAGTGACTGTATTCTACATGCCTCCCTGTCAATCTTATACTTGTAATCTTCTAAATGCAACAACTAAAGCACTTGGGCTTTTAAGGCACCATCTATCATAAAAATGTCAAACACATATGAACCTACATCATTTTATTTTTTATAGCATAAAAATATTCAGCCCTCAACAAGCTTATTACAATTGTAAGTCAAGATAACCAACTGCTCTGCCCCAAAATCGACCATATATAATATTGTTAACAAATTAATTCTTTACCAGCCGGAGGAGAACAGGGTCACCGATGAGCTCTATGTGTTTTGCAGCCAAAGCTGCTTCATCAGGAGCAATACATATCAGAATGAAGGCAACAACATTCCAGTGTTGCAAGGGATCCTCCACAGGCGCCATCTGTTTAATTTGCCAATTTGCCTGTGGGGCACCCATTGCTTCTCCCACTTCGCCATTCCCAGCCAGTTAACATTGGCAACAATACCCTCCTCACAGCCACTACATGCACCAATACCTGCACCAGCCTTTAACACTTCAGTCATTTGCACATAGCCTAAACATATCTTAGAGCTCCATATCTAGTTCTTGCTTCCCTACCCCTGCCTATTATCATTTTTATTTGCTAGTACAGAAAAAATACTCATTTTTGGACAATATTAATGTGTTGTGTATTCAAAAGAAATGTGAACGTCAAATATGACACCTATTGACACCTGTACAAAGCTGCCCTTTCGCAGACTAAATGAAAGAAAGAGCAGTTTCCTCAATCTTGACAAAGAGCATGGAGTAGAACAAACTTCCCTGCAGGCCTATTGTATTTTGGCAGCCATGAGCACAAGCTGTCAGAGTACAGGAACATTTCCGCTTTCATTCCTGCAGAAACTGGAAACAAGGATTTAAAAAAAGTGAAGAGAACTGATGGCAGACAACTGATGTCAATTGACCTGAACTGAAGGGAAAGCCTGAAAAAACTGATGAAAGCCTTGTGAAAGGACCCTAACATACATATGCTGGGGGCCTCCTGGGTGAGAGAGGTGATTAAGGATCAATGATCTTTGCTCACAGTGGAGCTTTCATGTCTATATGATATAATTATTTAACTGTTGGCAAAAATGGAAATGTCCTTATAACCATGGTAATGTAACACTGTATGCATCCCGAATGCACTCAAAAATGTAATTTCAACTTGTTTTATTGGCTTTTTTCTCAGACATCTGGACAAATCCTGAAATCAGATTACAGTAAGGTGGAACCCCAGTTAAAAAAAAATCTCTTTAGCTTGGTGTCATGCATATGGAATGAGAATGATTGAATCATTGATGTCTTGTAGGATGTTCTTGCAATTACATGTAGGCAAAATTTGTATTTTTTATTTTTCTTGTGTCTGGGTATTATTTGCCACATTTATTAAACTAAATGAAAATTCTCTTGCAAAGTGAACAGCCAATTTGCCTTTTATGTGCTGGGTATGCTGTGCACTCACATAGCCCCAGCTGCACCCTTTTCTCCTCCAGAAAGTGCAGACACTTCAGTGCTACCTACATCAGTGTTGTGGGCAGTACAACTATACTATATTAACAAAAGTATTGGAACACCTGCCTTTACACACACATGAACTTTAATGCTTTTCCATGTCATAGTGCGTAGGGTTCAATATTGAGTTGGCCCACCCTTTGCCCAAAGGAATGTTTGACCATTCTTCCTGAAGTGCATTTGTGATGTCAGGCACTGATATGGATGAGAAGACCTGGCTTGCAGTCTCCGCTGTAATTCATCCCAAAGGTGTTCCATTGGTTAAGGTCAGGACTCTGCGCAGGCCAGTGAAGTTCCTCCACCCCAAACTCACTTCTCCATGTCTTTATGGACCTTGTTTGTGCACTGGTGCGCAGTCATGTTGGAACAGGAAGGGGCCATCCCCAAACTGTTCCCACAAAGTTGGGAGCATGGAATTTTCCAAAAATGTCTTGGTATGCTGACGCCTTAAGTGTTCCCTTAACTGGAACCAAGGGGCCAAGCCCAACCCCTGTAAAACAACCCCACACCTTAATCCGCCCTCCACCAAATGATTTGGACCAGTGCACAAAGCAAGGTCCATAAAGACAGGGGAGAACGAGTTTGGCATGGAGAAAAACTTGACTGGCCTGCGGTAGAACACCTTTGGGATGAATTAGAGCAGAGACTGCGAGCCAGGTCTTCTCTCCAACATCAGTGCCTGACCTCACAAATGCGCTTCTGTAAGAATGGTCAAATATTCCCATAAACACACTCCTAAACCTTGTGGGCAGTTTTCCCAAAAGAGTTGAAGCTGTTATAGCTGAAAAGGGTGGGCCAACTCAATATTGAACCCTACCGAACAAGACTTGGATGCCATTAAAGTTCATGTGCGTGTAAAGGCATGTGTCCCAATACTTTTGGTAATATTGTGTATATCTATGTATATAGCCTATGCTGTTCACTAGTTGCTTGTTTATATGCAGCCACCTTGTGATCATTGTTTTAACTACACATCATTTTCTGTAATTTCCTCCATCCTTGTTTGTTAGCTGCTGCATTGTTCCTACAAGACACACATTAAGGCTAGGAAAGAAAATGTTCATTTTGACCATTTTAGACACTTCAATGCCAACATCTACTATATCATTTTGTTTGCCTCAACCTTCTGCATGCAATAAAGATATTTGTGAATACCGAGGGTTTCGTGAGTTCAGCTATCTGATGAAGATTGCCTGCAGTGATGGTCTCTGCTATATTCAGGCTAGCCATAGAGGTCTCAGAAAAGGGAGAAGTCACCATTACAATTTAGATTCAGAATAACTATAGGGCCAGTCAACTCCAGTGGAGACATAAAATTACATCTTGTCCTTAATTTATTTTAGGGTTTGTATGCCATGCCACAATAAATGGAATACAATAACCTTATTTCCACCAGTGTTAATATCGATGTCAAATTTAAATTTAGTTTTAGTCATAGTCTTTTGACTAAAATGCCATTTTAGTTTTAGTCTTATGTATGTCTTTGGACTAAAATACCATTTCAGTTTTAGTCACATTTTAGTCACCTGAAATACTTTAGTTTTAGTCGTATTTTAGTAGACTAAAATCTCCAGTACATTTTACAATTACTTGACTAAAATCGAATGGATTTAGTTGGAGTGTAATATATTACTTAGGCATTTCCCTAGAATTAACAAATTCATTATACAATATACTCCTGGAATAAAAATCGAATAACATATTATTATTTATCGTATTAAAGCGGAGTTCCACCCAGTTAAAAGTCAGCAGCTACAGAAAGTGTAGCTGCTGACTTTTAATAATCAGACACTCACCTGTCCCACGGTCCAGAGATGTGGCCACCCGACGCTTTGCTCCTCTCCCCCTCCCCTCCACAGCACTGGCATCACAAGTGTGGGTGCCCGGCTGTGGCTTCACATCCCAGCGGGCGCTGTGCATGTGCGAGCCGCACTGCGCGTTGTGAATGACTGGGCAATCTTCTGGGACCCGTGACGTGTCCCAGAAGATTGCCGCGAGGGAAGGTGGAGAGGTGAACTTCCTTCCAGCGCCGTGGTGCCAGGAGAGGAAGTGGGAGCTGAGTACCAATGAAAACTAGGTACCCGCCCCTCCCCCCCCAAAAAATCACATTCCAATAGGGGCATGTCATGGGGTCACCTGCAGTTAAAGTGGAAGTTCCACTTTTGGGTGGAACTCCGCTTTAAGGTTTGAACATGCACTACATACACAGATCTGGCCAGAGTGATATACAGCATTATGTCCTTATAAATAAAACCATGTTTCATAAACACTCGAAAATATAACTTATTGACAAACAGAGTGCAGCTTTAAAATATAAAAAAAACCTGTAAACTTTATTGCTTGTAATGTCATTGCACATACAGTATTACCTGAATATACTACCAAGTTTAAGTATTAGGAAAAAAAAAAAAAAGAAGAGCCTTTCTCTTATTTTTTCTTTCTTTCAGCAGCTTAGTAGATACCCCCAACATATTCCTGTGTGGTAGTGCTAGTATGTATGCTGTAGTGTTAATTTTGACATCAAATTTTGATTTTATTTTAGTCATTTTAGTTTTTGTGGTATTTTAGTAGACTAAAATAGAGTTAATTTAGTGAACAAAAATATTTTCATCTACGAAATTAACACGAATTTCCACATGACCAAGCATATAGTAAATTAACTGGTAACATAAGCCTAAAGTGGATAACCTACAGCTTGTTAGTCTACTCCTGTCTTCACTCTTGATGGATAAAGCTTTCCTCATAGCAGACATTCTCCCTAAGTTTTAGAGAAAAGGTGCTTAAAGGAAAAATGCAGCCGCTTAATCAGAAGCGTATGATCATATAATGGCTATTGGAAGAGAACATTGTGTACAGTTCTTGGTTTTACAAACCAAAATCAGTAGGAAACCTGCACTGTTTATGCTAAAGACAATAACTAGTATACATGTATAGAACATTTTTGGTTGATGCCATGGATTCAAAAAATAAATTTATTTCCACAAAAATATATTAGCATCATTATGTTTTTTTTCCTAAATCTTTTTATTTGTTGTAAGTGAAAAGGTACAAGTCAGAGCTTCTAGGCATACCCCGGCTTGAGAGAAACAACAGAAAAACAATAATACATACAATTCAACTAAAAATAACACAACCCCGAGCTTGCTGCAGAGAAACATAGTGATGCTTCTCTTTGCTTGTAGCAGAGAAAAACGTATATGCATAGTATGTAGCTCAACTGTGTCATTTGCGGTCGATCACCCCCCCACCTCCAGTGCCTAGGAGACTGCACAAAAGGTCATCAGATGGACATGTCAGGTACTAGGTGTATAGGCTAACTGAGCAGCTCAGCATAAGGTGATCCACCTGTAGCCCCTTCTTGTTCTGCAGTGGTAGTGTCTGACTCCAGCCAGATATCCCACACTTTTTAATTATTTTAGGTCATCTCCTAGCAATGTATGCCTCCCTATACAGAGGTATTACCTCATTTACCAATGACTTCCACATGTTCAGAGTAGAGGTGAGAGAGGCTATCCATCCATGAGTATTATCAGTTTCCAAACGTAGAATAGGAGTAGACTCAATAGGGTATGGACTGCTCTAGAGGGAACCAGACCATTCATCAAGCTCAGAATATAGACGTCCACAGTTTGTGGGACAGAGACAGTAGTCAAAGCAGTGATAAAATTGAGAACACTAGACCAATAGGTTTGCAGAGGGGGACAGAGCCAAATCATGTGTAGATAATTAGCTGAGGGCGTCTGGCAGCGCCAGCAACTTGATGGGCAGTTTGGGTATATTCTATGCAACCTAACTGGCGTGAAGTGAAACCTATGTAATATTTTGAACTGAATCAAACGGTCTCTGGAGGAGACCAGCTGAATGAAGGGGTAATCCCATGCTTCTTTCCAATCCTCATTGTCCAATTACCGCCGCTCCTCCAACCAGAAGGTGCGAATATCCTCCAAGCCTTGATGTATATGCGGCTGCAGGGTCTTACAAATAGACGATAATGGTTTTTAAGAGTCTCATCATTGAGAAGCGCCTCCATGTCAGAGATATAGATGGTTGGAGGGGAACCACCAAAATGCGCATTGTAGGCATGACGGAGCAGGAGAAAAAGCAAGAGTTGGGTAGGTCAAAATGAGATTTAAGCTGGTCAAAAGACAGCATCATTTTCTAAACCTCTAGCACATGCAGTATTTTAATTTGTGTGTTATTTGTGAATGTAAAAATTACATTTATTTTTGATTCACTATAGGTTTAATTTGAACACATATGGTTAATTTTCCACATGCAATTTAAAACAATGATTTTGGAGGCATTTGAAAATAAATGCCTTTTCATAAGGATTAAAGTGTATGTCCATAGCTCCCAACTGTCCCTCTTCAAGTTCCTCTGTCCCTCTTCATTTGTCCTTCATTTTGGTCTGATCTCTATAGTTGTATATACAATTAACTATTTATCTTTCAAAAAGTGTTTCCCAGTGCTAAAGCTTTCATTCAGTTTCTAAAATGCTGCATTTGTAAATTTCAAAAGCCAGTATAAAGGAATAGTAGTAGTGGTAAAGAAAAGCACTTGTGTGTTTAACTAACCATTTTTTTGTCTCCTTTAAGGGGGTGTGGTAGGGGGTGTGTCCTATGCCTACATACTTTTACTAATGGGTTCCACTCGTTCCTATCTCAGAAAGTTGGGAGGCATGTACTGTATGTCTGTTGTACCATGTATTTGTATTAAAAAGTTTCCTGTGCTTGTTTCTTTCTTTGTATGAAATACCCTGCTATCCCATTTCAAACTGACCAGGCATTGTCAGTTTTCTGGCTGTGTTGGGAGCACAGCTTGCCTATTCTTCAATGATCAGACTTGTGCAGAAATGCCTCTAAGCCCATTCTGCAGCTGAGAACAGAGGTTATGTGATCACTTACAGGAAAAGAGAAAAAAAAACGGAAAATTGAATATCAAATACTTACCGCAATTTTCCTTTCCTGACTTTCTCCATGTCAGCACACACATGGGTACGGTCCTGCCCACACCCACATTGATAGGACATTTAACTCATAAATTTTAGCACCTGAGCCAGCACCACGTTCTGAAACAAGCACTCCGAACGGGTGGGCAGGTGTGCTGACATGGAGCCAGTCAGGAAAGGAAAATTGTGGTAAGTATTTGATATTCAATTTTCTGTTTTCCCGACAGCTCACATATGGGAAATAACTACAGAAAATATAGGGTGGGTATGCTTACAGAATAAATTTAATCAATGTGACCCAGAGCCCATGACTCTGCGCCCAAACTCCACCGTAGTTAAGGCAGCTGGCTCAATACAATAGTGAGTAAGGAAGGTACGTCTTGATGACCAAGTGGCCGCCTTGCAGATAGTTTCCATGGACACACCATATGCTGCTGCCCAGTCTGTAGATATACTGCGAGTAGAATGCTCCATGATGTCATCAGGCAATGCAAACCCTTTCTCCTTATAGGCCATTGCTATAGCTTTAACTATCCAGAAAGTGATTTTCCCTGCTGAATGCTTTTGAGCCCTTGCTTGACCCTGTTGGAAAAAGAAAGAGGTGAACTGAAGACCTAAGGGAGGATATGGCCACTAAAGGAGTTTAAGATTCTCCTGATGTCAAGAGGACCAAATCTCGAACCAAGAAGAATATAGGCAGAACGGTTTCCTGGTTAGATGGAATACAGTAGGTACCTTCTATCCACATAAAAGGTTGTGAATGGCTCCTTTAAGCTCAGGGCTGCCATCACTGAGACTCTCCTTGCGGAGGTGATTTGGCCAGAAAGGCTGTTTTTAAGGTTAGGCGCCAAAGGGACCTATTTTGTGAGAATTTATCTGAAGCCAGAAAGTCCAGGACCATGGGTAGGTCCCATTTAAGAAGGTAAAGTTTTCTTGGAGGGTTTAACCTGAGGACCGCTTTGAAAAATTGAATTACAAGGCTATTAGGGGCCCACTGAATCCCTGTGAAGGTAGACAGGGCAGAAACATGACTCTTAAAAGTATTAAGACTTAGGTTCATATCCAGGCCTTTTTGAAGAAAGTCCAAAATATTACTTATTTGAGGAGGGGAAGGAGAGAAGCCTTGGGTGGAAGCAAAGTCCTGGAACTTGATCCACACTTTACTGTACATTGCATCAGTGCTCGGTTTCCTAGACTTTAGCAGGGTACAAGTTACAGCATCTGAAAAGCCTACCTCAGCCAGCATCTGCTCTCCAAAAGTCCAAGCCTGCAACTGCAGCCTCTAAGGAGATGGATGAAGCACTGGACCCTGAGACAGCAGACCCGGGGGTTACTGGAATTAACTTCGGTGACCCCAAACTCAGTAGACACAGAAGCAGAAACCACAGACATTTGGGCCAGTTGGGTATTACTGCCAGAACTGTGACTTTCTCCTTATCCGTCTTCTGAAAAAGTTGAAGATTAGCAGTGTTGGTGGAAAGGCATGTGCTGCCTGAAAGGACCACGCTGCTGTCAGAGCATCTGCCGCTGCTGCCTGTGGGCAAGGTAGTCTGGTGTAAAACATTGGCAGTTTGGCATTTGCTGGGGATGCAAATAGGTCCACCCCCGGCTGAAAAGCCCACCTTATCAACATTTGACAGGTTTGTAGATTCAGGAACCACTCGTCATTGTCTAACTGATGTCTTGACAAATTGTCTGCCTCGAGATAGGAGGGACCTGGAATGTGGGCTGCCCACAGATGGAGAAGAATCGACTGAACGGGGGCGTGGTTGAGCAGCGGATGTAACCTGACATGTGCTCTGCTTTCTCTGCCGGAGATCCTGACTTTTATCCTTAGGGTGACCTGATAACTCGCCCGATTCGCTTGCAAAACATACCGGGAGACTCGCACAACACAGATAATCTGGGGGTCTGCGGATATGTCTAAACGGACAAAAGAGACCCGTTCCTTCCCTGAGCTGGAGAACCAAGATGTCACCCAGGCCATTCGCTTATCGAAGGAGAAGTATAAGGAGGCCGCCCAGAAACTCTTCTCTAAGCCCCTTCACAAGGAACCTCAAGTGGTTTCTACATCCAAAGAGCACCTAGATGTTCCCTCTGATGCCGACGATACCGTGCCTTTGGAAGATCCAACAGACATGCTTCCTGACTGGGATGCAGTAAGTGTACAAAATCTATCTCCTACAACCTCTTCTGCATATCATGGGTAGGGCCTGGAGCCAACCCTAAGAGACATATTGGTGGCGGTAACTAGTTTGCACTACTTCCATTACTGTGTTAACATCAGAAATTAAGAGAGTGAAAGCAGAAGTGTCTTTGACATGCAAGACATGCAAAAGCTCCGGGAAAGAACAGCAGCTCTGGAGGGGAGGGTTGGCAGCCTTGAGGATGACATGAAGCCCCTGGTCAGGGACATTAAACAGACTGTGATGCTAACTGCCCAACATGCGGACTGGCTAGATGATTTAGAAAACAGAATAAGAAGGAATAACGTTCGGCCCATCGGTATACCAGAGAAAGCTGAAGTAAAAAACACGGTTGCTTTTATTGAATCCTGGTTGCTTACAGTCTTTGGTAAAGAATCATTTACTCCCATGTTCTCAGTGGAGACCCCGGGTACCCATGAGATACTCGGGAGAGGTGACTCTTGTACCCTCATTTACTAAGAAATGGTTTCTGACATTCGTTGGTCCTAAGTTATTTTCGTTGGCACAAAAAATGAAGTCGAAAGAGACCATATGGCTACCCGGCTTGCAATAAGGAAGAATAAGACAAAAGATTTAGTAGATCGGTCAGGCGTACAACCCGTCAATCGTAGTGTCAGACAAATTACAGGGACTGGTCCCCGAAGTACAGTAGGAGTTCCGACGGTTGGGAGGGGAGGTCTCGACGACAAGAAAGGGCCTCGAAAACGTACAGAACGTACAGTTTCTGTGAAGACGAAAGTGAGAGAATTAAAGACTACAATTGTGTCATTACCTTCATCACGTTTGATCAATGGCGGTGGTTATACAGAGAATCCCAACCGAGGTCCGGGA
>BLSH010548835.1:260510-308884 GCA_018402905.1 Glandirana rugosa
AGGAGGTGACTGGGTGACAGCCCCCTCTCCGGCTGATGATCTCAGCAAGGGACAGGTTTACCCAAATCAAGTTCTTACACAGAATATACTACACCCCTCAGAGACTGGCGGGGATATACCCCGGTTTGAGTCCGCTCTGTCGCAGGTGCGGCTCGGAGGAAGGGACCTTCTTCCATGTAGTATGGACCTGCTCGGAAATTCAACTGTTTTGGAGTGGGGTCCTGCGCGACATTAATAGGATAGGTGAAATCCAGGTTCCCCGAGACCCACGGTGTATGCTCCTGGGTATATGTGAGGAGCTTGATGCCCCAAAGGCCAAGAAACTTTTTGTATTCTACGCGGCTTTTTACGCGAGGAAAGCGATTCTTCTGCAATGGATTAAGGCCTCTCCCCCGACAGTGGGTCAGTGGAGGAACCTGGTAAACTTGGCCCTTCCCCTCTACAAGTTAACCTATGCAGGTTGTAATTGCCCAAAAAAATTTGAGAAGGTGTGGGCGGCCTGGGTCCGGGAGGAGCAGCTGGCGTTGGAGTAGGGCGTGGGAATAATGCACAATGGTGGCCAAGTATTATTGGGGAACCGGGGGCAAAGAGGGAACGAGAAATGAAGAAATAGGAGTAAATCTACTAGGAGGATGCAGTACGCCTTGGTCTATGTCCGCCATTTCCTCTATAAAATGTAACCCTGTTAATATGTCCTCTGTGCTGTGCAACTGACCGCATACCAACCCTGATTAGATGATGTGACTTACCTGTACCTGAGTGATTGTACCACTGCTGCTTGTTGTATTGTATTACAAAACTTGTAATAAACTTTATGTTAAAAAAAAATATTTGGAACACCAAAACTATCAGAAGCAGTATCACTCAACGTACACTACATATTCCCGAGGAGTAAGTGTCATGATAAAAAATGGGATGATATTTACACACAAAGCCGTGAAGATAGATAACAAAGGTTGGTATATATTCTTGCATTGTATAATAGAAGAAAGAGAATATATAATCGCTAATCTATATATTCCACCTCCCTTTAAACCAGAAATATTATATAACCTGATTGCATTTGTATCAGATAAACCGGGGATTCCGATCCTGGCAGTAGGAGATTTCAATAGTGTTACAAATGAAAGCCTAGATAGGTATCCAAGTAAAATACAACACAAAGAGGAGATAAGAAATATATTGGCCCAAATACTAAATGAAATGGAATGGAAGGATATATGGCGGATAAGAAATCCCACATTACAACAATATTCATGCTTCAAGACTCACAATACACTGTCAAGAATAGATATTGCAATAGGAAATGATCTATTGGTGGAGCAAGTGGATAATACCAGATACATGACTAGAGGGATTTCAGACCACTCACCACTAATAGTGGAAATAAAGTTGAACAAAAGCCGTAAACATAGAGAGTGGAAGCTGTACCCAAGTTGGTTAGAACTAATAGGGAATCCAGAAGGAAAAATAGCCCAAATCAAAGAATATATAAATAGAAATGAAGGGACGGCAAAACTGAATACAGTATGGGACTCCGTCAAGGCGTACCTGAGAGGCATGATGATACAAAAAATAGCCAAAATAAAAAAACAGGATAGAAAGGAAGAAACAACAGCAATGCATCGGGCTTCGGAAGCCGAAAAGGCCTATATAGTAGCTCCAACGGAAGAGAAAAGGACAGCATGGGCTGAAGAATCGGAAAAATATAAACAAATTTTGCTAAATAATGCAGAAAAAAAAAGGCTGATCAAACAAAGGGAATTCTTTGAAGAGGGAGAAAAGGTGGGACATTTATTGGCAATACTGGCCAAAAGCAACAACGCATCTACAACAATAAATTCAATACGCACATCGGAAGGAAGAATAACAACACATAGTCAAGAAATAATAGCAGAATTCAAAAAATATTATGAAAATCTCTATAAGACACAAGGACAAGAAGTGGAGGCAGAAACAAGAAACTTCCTTCAGAATTTAGAAATTCCACAGATTTCGGAAGAAGATAAAGAGGGATTAGAAACTCCAATGACAGAGCAGGAACTGAAGGACACAATAAAAGAAATGTCAAATCAGAAAGCGCCGGGACCTGATGGCCTGCCGATAGAAATATACAAAGAATTTGGAGAAGGATTGATCCCGATGCTAATGAAGGTCTTTAACAGTGCAGGTGAAGAAGGGCAATTGCCGGATACAATGATGAACTCCACAATTATTGTTTTCCCCAAAGAAGGGAAGGACCCACAAAATCCATTATCATATAGACCAATATCACTACTAGGTGCCGATGTCAAGATCCTGGCAGGGGTGCTAGCCGCTAGATTGGGGAAAATAATAACAAAATATATACACCCAGACCAATCTGGCTTTATGCCAGGTCAGTCCACAAATACGAACATAAGAAGAACATACCTTAATATGCAGATACCAACCAATAATGTATGCACCAGAGCCATACTGGCACTGGATATAACCAAGGCGTTCAATACAGTAGAATGGCATTATCTGTGGCAGGTGCTGGATAGTTTTGGCTTTGGCCCAAGATATATGGAATGGTTGAAATTGTTATACAAAAAGCCGCAAGCAAGAGTTAAAATTAATAATCAATATTCGGAACCCTTCCAGCTAACACGCGGAACGAGACAGGGGTGCCCAATGTCGCCCATGCTCTTTGCCCTGGTAATAGAGCCATTGGCAATAGCTATAAGGAGCACAGAAAGAATTAAAGGATTCCAGAGAGCTACAGGGGAGGAGAAAATAGCCCTATACGCAGATGACCTGTTAATGTACCTGGGAGATACGCAAGCATCGTTGGATGCTGTATTAGAAATAGTAATATACGGGAAGATATCAGGGCTACAAATAAATGGGGAAAAAATCAAACCTCCTACCAATAGACAAGGACAGACCTAAGATTAGCAAAAACCATTCAGAAATACCGCAGACAGATAAAATAAAATACTTAGGAGTTTATATAACCAAAAAACCAAATCAATATATCAAAGACAACCTGGAAGAATTAATTAAAACATTTAAGGAAAAGAGCAAAGTATGGAGGCGATTGCCACTGTCAATAACAGGTAGATGCAACCTAATTAAAATGATTTGGCTCCCACAGCTTCTATATATTCTGCAGAACTCACCTGTGTGGATAGCCAGAGGGCAGCTCCTAAAGGTAGAAAATATTTTCAGAGAGCTGATTTGGAGAGGGAAACAAGCCAGGATAAGTCTGCGAGTGCTGCAACGCCCCAAAAGTAGAGGGGGCCTAGCGGTACCCCACCCTTGGTGTTACTTTTTAGCAGCACAAGGGGTGCATCTGAGAGGCTGTAAAACAGCAGAGGGGGGAGACGTAAACATGCAATTGCTAGTAAAGGAAACAAAACATAGATCAGGAATTGAGGTCTTAGAGGCAGGTCACTTAACACAAGATAAGCCCACCCTTAGATTGATGATCAAGGTATGGCAGGAGATCAAAAAAATATTGGGATATCAGGGGGTCACTCCATATACACCAATATGGGATAATAGCAGTATACCAGAAATGTTAAAAATAGAGTGAAACAAAGAATGGGAAAAACAAGGAATAACAAAGCTAAAGCAGCTATATAAGGAGAAAACTTTAAAAACTTTACAGGAGATAAAAGAGGAATTTGGGTGACAAATAAATCACTATATGTATACCTACAAGTAAGACACGCTCTAAAACGACAGTTTAGTAAAGAACCTATGATATGGTGTGAGTTAGGAAAAATGAACAAACTGATAAATGATATGCAAACAAAAGGGAAAATAGCAGGAATATACAGCCCAATCTGTGAAATAATAATCAAAGGAAATGAAGAACTGGCATGCAGGAGTAAATGGGATAGAGATATAGGGGGAATAACAGAGGAACAGTGGATAAGTATAATGGAAGCAGGACCCTTGGTATCACTATCCCCATTCCAAAAAACTTCCCATCTGATGTTGCTCCACAGGACCTATCACACTCCACAAAAAATGTTTAAATATGGGTACCGACAAGACTCAAAGTGCCCAAGCTGCGGGATAGAAAACGGAGACCTAACACACATGATATGGAGATGTCCCAAATTAAAAAGATATTGGACAGGAATCATGGACATAATAAATAAACGGATTGAGATAAAGCTGGAAACGACACCAATATTATGTATAATGGGATATATAGGTAATGATCAAGCACTATAGAAAAAACAAATACCGATAATCAGGAGTCTATTTGCTGCACGAAGATTAATAGCTAAAAATTGGTTGGCAACAAAACCCCCAAAGATAGAAGAATGGGCTAAAGAAATGGAGAAAGTGGTAAGAAATGAGGAATATATATATAGAAAGAGAGGAAAAAGAGAACAAAATGGGGAAATATGGGGGCTCTGGATTAAAAATGAATAGGAGCTAGCCAAAAAGGAGCAGGAAGAGAAGATAAAGAGAAGAGAGAGAGAGACAACAGGGAATTAGAAAAAGATAGAGAAAAAGTATCAAAAACAAAAATAAGCTAAAAAGAGTGCGAGTGCCGGTGTGGGGAATGAGTGGATAGGGAAGGGGAGAGAATGAATGGTATGTATGGAAACGGAACGAAAGAGACATTTTGTATATTTATTAAAGGGAAAAAGCAAAGAATAAAGCTGAAAAGAGGGAACCAGGGGGGAAGAAAGGGGAAAAAAAAAAAAGAATAGAAAGCGTGAAGGAAAAGGAAAATTACCACAATGATGTGACGAAGCCAGAAGAAAAAGGATAAGCAAACTGACGAGATGAAATTTTGGCAAGATACTGAAGTGGTAAAAAAAAAAAAAAATTACAAGGATGTGATTTTGGCAAAGGTGCGTACAATGAATGATGCTCTGCTCATGGATAATACAAAAATATCACTGTTTACGGACTATTCAGCAGCAGTGCAAAAGCAAAGAGCCAAATTCACAGATGTAAAGCAACGTCTCAGAAGCCTCAACCTTCAATACGCTATGCTTTCCCAGCTAGGCTCCGAGTAGTGGCCAAGGGGGAGACGCATTTTTTTGAAAAACCCTCTGCTGCAACCCACTGGCTGGATAGAGAAGAGAGGTCACTTTGCGCATGCACACCCCCGAGGCCTGAAGCACCCTGATACAGCGAGAAAAATGCATTGCTATTCTGTGATAAGGAGGTCACCCCTACTGCTATGAAGCAATGGCAGAACACAGATGTTCTTCGTTCTGTTTACAACTTTACTGACAGCATCTGCTGACTGAGACGTTCATGAGAAAAACTTTGAACTTTCTCTGTTCCCCCCATTGGAAGTCCTTTGTGGACCGTTGGTCTTGAAAGTTTGAGTTTTGTCATTCACGTTGAATCACATGAAAGTTTATATGGTTTCTGATTTATCTACTGACCGTTATGTATGCATCATGCTGATCTTATCCAGAATGTCCAAGGATTTTTACATTTGTTTCCAAATTGACCTACTTACCACACTGCAAATTCATGGCACCACGCCTCCTACGGGAGCGGAGCATAAGGATCCTTTTATTACTAGTGCCAATGGCTACACCAGTAACAGTATACAGGATGCCTACCTACATTGCAGTCTCAGCAGAGAGCTGCCTTTTATTTATCCACCTCTTCTGTGATGGCTGACAAAATAAAAATAGTTTCATGGAATGTCCGTGGCCTGTGTACCCCTGTGAAACGTCTAGCTGTCTTTAGGACAATCAAACATCTGAAAGCTGATATCATATGTCTGCAGGAGACTCATCTGGCCCCTAACACATCCTTGAGTATATCACCAAGACTGTTCAGTGTCCAATACCATGCAGCTTATTCCTCTTACTCCAGCGGGGTGAGTGTATTTGTGAAAAAAGGAACCACATTAACATGTACTCAGGTCCTTACGGATCCCAAAGGTTGTTATGTGGTTATTCTTTGTAAATTGTATGGTTTGTCATGTATAATTGCAGGGGTGTACATCCCTCCACCATTCTCGGCCGAAGTTCTTAAATCCCTGGCGACATTAATGGCCTAATATGCCGCTTTCCGTTCGCTGGGGGAGCTGGGGTTAACGGACGTGTGGAGGATGGGACACCCTTCTAAGAGGATGTTTTCTTGTTATTCAGCTTCCTACAATGGGTTATCTAGAATAGATTTAGGCCTAGGCAACCCAGCAATTCTACCTATGGTGGTTGACTCTAACTATGAAGTCAGGCATATCTCGGATCATTCCCCTTTTTGGGTGGATCTGGGGTTCACTATGGTTCAGAGACAGTGTTGCTGGAGGCTGAACCCATTTTGGCTAGAGCTGTTGCCAAATCCAGACCCAGAACCCGATCTGTTAAAATCATTTTTTCATATTAATTTAGACACAGCAGATTTAGGGGTAGTATGGGATGCCGCTAAAGCTATTTTCAGGGGCCAATTCATACACATAATTAATGGTATCAAAACATCTACAAAAGCTTGGGAGGCACACATTTTGTCAGAAGCAGAACATTATGAAGAGGGGGAAAACACGGGATATATGCTAGCGATGCTTATACGAAACCAACAAGGCTCGTCACATATTGAAAAAGTATATGACCATCAGGGCCATATTCAGCAGTCAACACGGGATATTTTGAAAGTGTTTAGCGCTTTTTATAAAGATCTCTATTCCTCCAAGGTTCATCCTTCCAAAAGTGACATATCCTCTTTTCTAGACAAATGCTCTTTACCATCCCTTTCAGCTCAAGATGTAAAACTACTCAATGACCCTATTATGGAAGATGAACTTCTTCTGGCATTACAACAAGCATCTAATTGGAAGTCACCAGGAACGCATGGCCTCCCGTCTTAAGAGTATGGGCGATATGCGGAACAATTGCTTCCCATGCTACTGAAAGTCTATAATGAGGCATTGAGGACAGGGAAGCTTCCTCAATCCATGAATGAGGCCATAATTGTAGTCCTTCTGAAACCGGGTAAATATGCCCATATGGCAGATTACTATAGACCTATCTTCCTGCTGACATCTGACGTCAAATTATTGGCTAAGGTGTTGGCAACGAGATACAGGTTATACATAAGCTGGTTAACAGAGACCAAAGTGGATTCATTCCGGCCCGCTCCACAGCTCAGAATCTGAGAAGCCTCTTCTTAAACCTGCAAATGCCTGTAGACAACGAGGGTAACCGAGCTATATTCTCTATATTTAGATACTGCCAAGGCCTTCAACAGTGTGGAGTGGTCCTATCTGTGGGAGGTCTGGGAGCGATTTGGAATAGGAACAACATTTATTCAATGGGTACGGTTACTATACGCATCCCCTTCTGCTAGGATTAGGGTGAATGGAGAACTATCGGAGTCATTCCAACTCTACAGAGGCACTAGGCATGGGTGTCCTTTGTCACCCCTGCTGCTTGCCCTAGCTCTGGAACCCTTGGCTGCACGCATTTGAGCATCAGGGGAGATAAAGGGGTTTAGTAGAGGTCAGAAGTCGTTTCAATGTATGCTGATGATACACTATTGTATTTGTGGGATACAGTGGGGTCACAGAGGGCGGTGATGCAACTCATTGATAGTTTTGGTGAATTATCTGGATTCTCCATAAACTGGAACAAGTCAGTGTTAATGCCCCTAGACCCATTGTCGGGCCCACTGTCAGAGTGTGCGGCTACAGTAGAGGTGGTATCCAACTTTAAGTATTTAGGAATACAGGTATCCCCTGACCCAGATGATTATATCCGCTTAAACTTAATCCCTCTGCTGGCCAAATTCAGTGAAAAGTGTACTAGCTGGTGTAAGCTTACTCTATCTGTGGTCGAGAGGGTCAACTTAATAAAAATGGTATGGGCCCCCCAACTGCTATACATTTTTAATAATTCTCCAATGTGGATCCCAAGAAAGTGGTTTCATCGTATAGACTCCCAATTCAGGGAACTTATCTGGTGCAAAAAGATATCTCGTATTAGACTAACCACCTTACGCATGGGAACAGACCAGGGTTGACTGGCGGTCCCGCATTCTAGAACCTACTATGTAGCATCTCAGATGCAACAACTTGGTGGATAGGGACTAATGGACCCCTCAGACTCAATCAGAAATATACTTGTTCCAGGGGGGTCCAGTTATTCTGCTCTGGCCCACCTGGAGGAGGGTTTCCCACACCTTCCTCCAGGACTACCGACTGTTACGCTTCTTAAAACTCTATGGAAATATTCAAAGACTAATTTAAATATGTCTGGTTTTCCCAACATGCATTGTGGCGTAATCTACAATATAAGGAAATATTGAAACTGAGAGGATTCGGGGATTGGGAAGAAGCAGGAATTAAATATATTACGTAACTATACAACGGGCCACTTAAAGCATTTCTAAAGCTCCAGCAGGAATTTCATATCCCATTGAAACAATTTTATAAGTATTTACAATTACGGCACGCACTACAGACAGAAGCAAGGGGTACCAAACTACAACGTATAGATCATCACATCATAGGGGAAGTATTCCTGGCCACAGATAAAAAAAACATGATATCTCATGTTTATTCAATGTTCTTGAATGTAATACATGGTTCCATAAGTTTGCCATGCCGGAGAGGCAGGGAGCAAGATGTGGGCACTATTGCGGGAGATGTGTGGGAGGCTTGCTTATCAGCTGCACCGCTGGCATCTGTGTCTGCCACACAGAAACTTTCACACCTCTTTCTGCTCCATAGGACTAACAGGACACCCAGACAATTATATAACTGGGGATGTAGAGACAATCCACTTTGTCCGAAGTGCCAGGGAGAACAACTCTTTTGGTACTGGGAGGAGGTGATCCCCACAATATCCAGGATATATCAATACCAAATCAAAAGACATCCCACTGTGTACCTGTTGGGTGCGCTGGAGGAGGACCAATCAACTCCACATACATATGTGGCAATTCTACGACTACTTTATACTGCACGTAAATTGATTGACAGATATTAGATTTCTCCCAGGGTACCCACAAGGGGGCAGTGGATATCACAGGTCAATTCTATGATAATTAGGGAAAAAATAACATATCTTCATAGGAAGGCCCCCCCCAAAAAATTCTTCTCTATATGGCAACCATGGTTGGATGTTCCTGGCTTGGCTCCACAACAACTGGCTTCTACAAGGCTAAAGGTCACATGCTAGGTTAAGATCCGAATCAGCAAAACAAAATAATGGTCAGCAGAAATAGCAGTGCTAACAAATGTTCTATTTTTTTTTATTTTTCTTTCCCTTTAATGGTTATGGATCCTCACCTATATACATGCATGACCAAGAAGACATTAACAGAGAAGACTTTTACGTTATATTATTTTATGACCTTGCATAGCCACTGATATAAACAGAAGTATTTGTGGAAAAGTAATTACTGGTCTCATACTTTACAGCTAGATCAGGTGTGCTATGTTAGTTAGATGTATCCTGGATATAGGTGTAATGTATATCACGTTATAGAACCATATATATCATAGCGCTTCTTTGTACAAATGATTGTAAAATTACCTTGGTCATCTCAATAAAATCTTTCTTGATTTAAAAAAGAATTGACTAAACATCCCTGAATTGTAACTTGAAAAGCAAAAAGGGCTTTGAAAGGCAGCTCCCATCTCTAGATGTTGGATGCTATATTCTTCACTTGGCAGGGCCACTTGCCTTGGGCTACTCTCCCCTGGCAGGTAGCTCCCCAGCCTCGAGTACTGGAATTTTTTGTGACTACTATCAAGGCAAATGGCAAAAGGGAGTGACCGAACAAAAGATTCCTGGTGTTTAGCCACCAGCTAATTTTTGGCTGCCTTTAAAGTGAATCTGTGTTCGCCACCGAGGTGCACACAGATACACTGATTGGCTCTGGCCTCAGTCACTGACCTCCAGCCAGTGACTGATTGGTCAGCTCGTGGGGCAGGACCGGTGGACGTGCTGGTGCTTGGACTGGGAGTCCGAGTGTCCAGCATGCACACCTGTGATTTCGCCGACCCGCTGTGTGAGAGAGAGTGGCCTCACGGCCTGAGGTATGAGTTGTATACTGTGTACTGGCTGAATATACCCCACCTGTGATACTGAGCTGTATACTGGCTGAATATACCCCACCTGTGATGCTGAGCTGTATACTGTGTACTGGCTGAATATACCTCTACCTGTGATGCTGAGCTGTATACTGTGTACTGGCTGCAATATACCCCCACCTGTGATGCTGAGCTGTATACTGTGTATTGGCTGCAATATACCCCTACCTGTGATGCTGAACTGTATACTGTGTATTGGCTGAATATACCCCACCTTTGATGCTGAGCTGTATACTGTGTATTGGCTGCAATATACCCCTACCTGTGATGCTGAACTGTATACTGTGTATTGGCTGAATATACCCCACCTTAGATGCTTAGCTGTATACTGTGTACTGGCTGCAATATACCCCCACCTGTGATGCTGAGCTGTATGCTGGCTGAATATACCCCACCTGTGATGCTGAGCTGTATACTGTGTACTGGCTGAATATATCCCACCTGTGATGCTGAGCTGTATACTGTGTACTGGCTGAATATACCCCACCTGTGATGCTGAGCTGTATTCTGTGTACTGGCTGCAATATACCCCTACCTGTGATGCTGAGCTGTATACTGTGTGCTGGCTGCAATATACCCCTACCTGTGATGCTGAGCTGTATACTGTGTACTGGCTGCAATATACCCCACCTGTGATTGTGAGCTGTATACTGTGTACTGGCTGAAATATACCCCACCTGTGATGCTGAGCTGTATACTGTGTATTGGCTGCAATATACCCCCACCTGTGATGCTGAGCTGTATACTGTGTACTGGCTGAATATACCCCACCTGTGATGCTGAGATGTATACTGTGTACTAGCTGAATATACCCCACCTGTGATTCTGAGCTGTATACTGTATACTAGCTGAATATACCCCTTCCTGTGATGCTGAGTGGTATACTGGCTGCAATATACCCCTACCTGTGATGCTGAGCTGTATACTGTATCCGGTGATACTGAGCTGTATACTGTATCCTTTGATACTGAGCTGTATACGGTGTCCTGTGATGCTGAGCTGTATACTGTGTCCTGTTATGCCAAGCTGTATACTCCTGACACAGTATGTGGAATACAGGGGATGGAGTGGGTGGATTCTATAAGGGGCGGGGCTTATTAGAAGTAGGAGCTGTCAAAAAGGAAGGGCGGGGCCTGGCACCCCCTATCCTAAAAATTCACCAGCCGCCACTGATGAGGCCTCTCCCCCCTCCTTTATTGGCAGGTCTGATTATCAGATCCCGCCTGTCCAGCAACTTTTGCATACCTATATGATTGGCTAACTCTTTAACCACTTCAGCCCCGGAAGGATTTCCCCCTTTAGGACCAGAGCACTTTTTGCGATTCGGCACTGCGTCGCTTTAACTGACATTTGCGCCGTCATGCGACATTGTACCCAAACAAAATTTGCATCACCTCTGCGTCATTTCTGATCACCGCTATAAAAAAAAGGAGCGACAATTTTGCAAAAAATACAATATTTCTTACTTTTTGCTAAAATACATATGCAAAAAAAATATATAAAAAAATATATTTTTCATCCATTTTGGCCGATTTATATTCTTCCTCATATTTTTGTTAAAAAAAAAAATCGCAAATGGCGTACATTGATTGGTTTGCGCAATAGTTGCCGCGTTTATGAATGATGAAAATTAGTTTATGGGGTTATTTTTTTTTTACATTTTTTGCTAGCAATGGCAGCGATCTGTGATTTTTAGCGAGATTGCGATATTGTGGCAGACATGTTGGACCATTTTGACCACCTTTTTTGGCATTTATACAGCAATCAGTGCTATGAAAATGCCACTGGCAGGGAAGGGATTAACCTGCAGAGGGCACTCTAAAGCCTCATACACACGGACGTTTCTTAAAAAATAAACAAAAGGTCGGGCCTGACGTCAAGGAAAAAAAATAGGCATTTTTCAGCGTTATGCATCAGCGTTAGTGAGCGTCGGCGTCAATAGGCGTTTTAAAAAAAACATCCCTCTGCTATTTTTCAACCTAAAAATGTTGGCGTCAAAAAACGCCAGTTAATGGCGGTACAATATTAGTTGGCGTTTTGCGGCGTCGGTGTCAAAAAATGCCAAAACGTTACAGCCTCAGAACGCACTGGCTGTGGGTTCTAGTTTCAGCTCACTAACGCTGACGCCATCTACAGCTCAAAAACTTTGGCGTTTTTATGGGGCCATTGACTAACATGGAGAGCTACAAAAAAGGGTTTAACGGTGTTCCCTGTGTGTGTTACTAACTGTATGGGGGCCGGGCTGAGTGGGGGAGGAGAGTGATCGTGGCTCCCATACACAGGGAGCCTGTGATCACATTCCTTCCCCCTGTCAGAATGGAGATCCGTGTGTTTACATACACATACCTCCATTCTGTCACTGTGGGGAGCAATCTCGGGTAGCCGGCAGCCCTCGAGTCCGCTCTACCTGCTCCCTGGAACAGTGAGCGTGCGAGCGCACCTCTGGCGGAGCGCACATGCTCATGATCCCACAGCCGCCGTCAAGTGACGGCAGTTTGTGAGATCGAACCACTTTGCTGCCGTTAGGCGATGGCAAGTGGTTACAGACATGATATGGGAATTCCCACCTGCTGGTGGGTTAAGGAGAGAGGCATTCCTCAAGGTAGTGTGACGATATGTCGAGTTGGAATTACTGTGCATTATGGGATGTTGTATAAAATGTCTCTTCTTTCACAAACACATAACCTTTTTTTGTGTGGGTTATTCCTGCATTTAATATTGCGAGGCTTTGTCCCTCCATAACAGAGCCATTATGACATTCTTTTTGGTCTGTGTTTTGATCTTTATTATAATCTATGGCTATTCCCTTTTTTTTAAGATGGCTGCCGTTAATATAGTAGGTCCTATACATGTCTTTGCCATTTTTCATGATGGCGCTGGACAGGAAGTGTTGTTCTGAACTTGTCCTGTCCCCAGAAATTAATTTCCCATGCACATTTACTACTATATGTACCTGGGCTCCTCTATGCCTACAAAACTTTTTATACTCCTGATGATGCGCGTGTGCGAAACAGTTGTAGAGGTTTATTACTATACAATGCCTGGGGTCCTGGCTGCCACTCTGTTTCAGACTGACTGGCAGCCCTTCTTGTAAGTGCAAGCTTACTATTTCACACATAATGTTTTGCATTCGAGGTCCTGCCACCATTATCCCTGGTTGGAGTGGCAGTATTTTATGTAAGGCACAATTGTTTTACATGTTTATCTTTATGCAGGGTGGATTGGATTTAAATCAAGTCAATTTAAATGACTAGTAAAAAGGCTTGCTTTAAATTAACTCAATTTAAATGACAACTTTTAAAGAGCAACTGTCATCTCTGACCCGCTGTTGACTCACCGACAGTCCCATTCACTTTAATGGGACGGCTGGTGCTGCAGCAGTGACACAAGGTGAGGGACGTGGCGGCAGCAGGTGAGTAGATGCCCGCTAACAGGCGCTGCCATGATGGATCTGAAATGACAGGTGCTCTTTAAATGTAAGAACGTATTCTTGCTGGTAGTTAGAATCTTTAATATTTGCAAACAAAATGAAGGTTCCCTATTTAGAATAATAAACTGCCAGGTTAGTAAAACAGCAATATCAGAACTGATTCAATCATACAGTCTGTAGTGTACATAGATTTGCAAAACAATGGGATAAAAAATATTCCTGAACTTTGTTTTATCTCATGGTTCCTGTGAAATTGTGTGACTGCATCAATGCAGTGCATGTTATCTCAGCTTGCATTCATTGAATGAGTTTACCAAAAATGTAAATATTGCAGAATATACAGCCTCATGCTACATAACTAAGCTCAATTTCATGCTGAATAAACTAAATTATTAATGTATCCTAAATAGAAAACTCTTTGGATAGATTTTTACTTCAAAAGCATTTTATTAAAACAAATTTGGTAAAAAAAAAAAAAAATCGATTTAAATCAAAAAAATCTGATTTTGTTTTAAAAAAAATTATTGATTTTTATGCACCCTGTCTTTATGCTGGTTCACCGATAAATAATGCACCATGAGATTTTTTTTCTTTGTCATTGGTGACATTAATATGGATGGGATATGCTAAGCTGTTTTTACTATGAAAAATAAAACTTCCTGGTCATGATCCATGCACTTGGATTCATTCTGAAGTGGGTCCTGTGATTCAGATAGAGGGAATAAGTGCGTGCTGAGGACTACATACCTCTGATGACCTGGATCTTATCTTATGCAATTTTTGCTGTTCTATTCATTAGACAGCAACTATATCTGGTGAGTGAATTTTTCTGACATTGGTGGAGGTAGCACTGGGTGATTAAAGCACTAGAGGAGGGAGATCACCTCAATCATATCACTTGATATTTCTTCATAAGAATTATTCTATGTTTGATTCTTTTGAATATTTTCAATGTTGGACTTGCTCTCATAACACTTCAGGTTTTTTTTTTGTTCTTTATATTATGCTGAGTGCTGCATTTTTTCTTTGTTATCATGACTTGAACAAAATCAAGCTGCCAGTTTGAGTTGCCAGAAAGAAGACTTCACTGTGCCAATGCCACAAAAAAAGCCTGGTTACAATATATCCAACACCTCGACATGCCCGAGTGGCTTTGGTGCAGTAAAGGCTTCTTTCTGGCAACTTGAACATGCAGCTCGGTTTTATTGTGTTGTACTCCTTAAAAACAACCACACTGTCTTTTTCCAGAGTAATCTGTATTTCTCCTAAGGCTACCTGTAGGTTTTACTTTGCATCCTGAACAATTCTTCTGGCAGTTGTGGCTGGAATCTTTCTTGGTTCACCTAATCTTGGGGTTGGTATCAAGAGATCCTCAAAGTGATAGAACAGCACTGACTGGCATAGTTAAGGCTTTGGATATTTTTTTTTCCATCTTTATAAAAGTTCCATTATCTTGTTACACAGGTCTTTAGACAGTTTTTTTTCTGTCCCCCATGGCTCAGTGCATCCACGTGAGAGCTAACAAACTCATTGACTATTTATACATAGACACTAATTGCAATTTAAAAAGCCCCAGATGAGGGAAATCAACTTTTGCCATTTGAACCTGTGTGCCATCTTGTGTGTCTGTACCAAGGCCAAACATTCCAAGGGATAGAAACTTTTAATCAGGGCGTTTTCTGTTTTCATTATAATTCAAATAGGAGCCAAAGTCAAGATTTTTGGCATCCCTTGCAACAAAAATGTCATTTTTGGTGAGATACACCCAATAGGAAATCACATGTAAAGGGATGCAAACTCTGCAATTTTCTTCATTAAAGCCCTGCAGCTGCTGGTATGAAACCACTCCCATCAGACTTGCTTGGCACATGGACAGAAGAACAAACAGGAATTTCTCCAGAATAACAATAGGTAGGAATTTGCAACAAAGTTTGTTAAAATCCTTGCAAAGTACATAGATCACCCAGAGGGGAATGTTTTTTCTCAACAAACGTGGAGTTAAGCCTCGTATACACGGGACGACGATCATATACAACAGGTCGTACGAACGACCGCTGTATGTGAAATCAATCGTTAGTATGCGCGATTAGAATAGCCGACGTACGACGGTCGTACAACAGGAGTTGTATGAGCAAACTAGAAAACTTGGTAGTACCAACAAGCGGTCATACGACCGTTGTATCGTGTGTACAGAGAAGTTGGTCCAACAAGTTGTATTGTGCAAAACACGCATGCTCCGAAGTCAGGAATGGCCGGATGCTAATTACATGCACCTGAACGTTCTTTCTTTGGTCGTACCATTGTGTAGTGCAGTCAGTATGCTAGATACAACATCCAACATACGATTTGAGCCAATCGATCGTATGATCGTCATCCCGTGTGTACGAGGCTTTACACTTTAAGGTTTGCAGTAATTGTTAACTTTAGTTTTCTAGCCCTAACAATTACCTCTAACCCTAACATTTAATCTTAACCCCAACATGCAACTTTGGACACAAAGGTTCCTGCACTACTTTGATGCTACTTGAGTGCCAGAGTGTAAAGTTGCATTAAATTCGCACTACATGAACAGAACTGTCATACTTTCCTATTACCAAAAAAAAAAAAAAAAGCACCAAAAACTCAAAACACTTGCAATTTTGGTGCCGGTCCATTGAAATTTATTACACACAAGACGCAATCGGCTGTGGGGAAAAAAAAAAAGTTCCTGACCCTTACACCAGATATGAACTAGATCCAGGAGAAACCATGTTAAATGGACTGTAATGTGTTTCTGCAAAATGCACTAAAACACGCATAGTTGTGAAAAGAGTAAAATGGTGCCAACTTCTGCCTGGGGTCATCACAGAGTTTCCAAGAAATGTCTATTGAGCAGAACGCATGAGGAATTTAGGAATTCAAATATTAGGAATTATACATTTTGATGCAAAGTCCTTCATAAGGTAAAATACCAAATTCAGGTAAACAAAAGGTATGGGGCATTGTTAACGTGGAGATCCAGGCTAAAATGAAAGTAGCTCTAGAACAAATGAGCACCCCTCCCCCTTGTTTTTGGATATCATTTTTTTTTAGCGGCTTTGTACCTTTTCTTGCTGTTCTAGCTGGACTTCCACCCTAACTCGCCGCGGCGAGGTACGTCATCTCTGCACTTACATCAGACCCTCCCCCCCCCACTGCCTTCTGGGAACTGTGCGTGTCCCAGAAGAGGACAGACACATTCAGAAAGCGCAGTAGGAAACCTGCAGGGAAGCCTGAAGGCTTCGCTGCCGGTTTCCCTTAGTTGCAATGCCGGCACCTGCATTAGAGCACATTGTGGGATCCCTGGACAGGCAAGTGTCCTTACAGTATATTAACAAAAAATGTAGCTGCTGACTTTTATTTTTTTTTGTTTTTAGGCTGGAACTCCGCTTTAATAAAAACCTGACAGATTTTAACCCTTGTCCACTCTACAAAAAAAATGCTTTTTATTGTTTTCTGTCTCTGTGAGATAAGACTTCTATTCGGGTCCCTGTGCAGGAGAATTTGGAGGGCTAGAGGAACTTTCCTTTAGATCAGTGGTTCTCAACTCCGGTCCTCGGGACCCACTAACAGGCCAAGTTTGCAGGATAACTGAAATGCATCACAGGTGATATCATTTGCGGCTCAGCGATTGCAGTATTCTAGTCTGCATCTCCCCAAGGTAATACTTAAAATCTGGCCTGTTGGTGCATCCTGAGGACAGGAGTTGAGAACCACTGCTTTAGGCGAATGTACTATTTCTCTTACTAACAGTAACCATGTAAAGAGGTTGTTAGAAGGTTATTCTTGGTCCCTGTCCAGGCATATTGCAGCCCTCTAGCAATCCCTAAGACCCCTTTCACACTGGGGCGCTGCAAAAACAGCTGCTAAAATGCCAGTCGTTTTTGCGGTGCTGTAGCGTCACTTTTCAGGCGCTAGCGGGGTGCTTTTTTAAGGTCATGTGACCTTAAAAAAAAAAAGTGAAAAAGGACCCTTTTGCTGCGCTTTTGAATCGCTGCCAATTCATTTCAATGGGCAGGAGTGTTTCTGAAGCGCTTTTTAAAGCATTCCAAACATGCCCCAAAGATGCTGCTGCAGGATTTTTTTGACCACCCCATAAGCACACCGCCCCCTGTGTGAAAGCACATATTCAAAATGAATGGGAGGCAGTTTTCAGGCACTATTTTTAGCACATACATGCCTGAAAACCGCCTCAGTGTGAAAGGGGTTTTAATTGCAGCTGTGAAAACTCTGTAAAAATCAACTTTATGTTCACTTCTTCTTTCTCTCCTTTTCAGACTGGCATTAGTTTGCTCTTTTGATTAACCTCAGCTAACAGGGAAAAAATAGTTCCATCCTATTGGGAAAAAGTGGTAGGATGCCATTGTATCCAGGCAGACTATGTAACAATCAACGTTGCCTTCAAAAGACTGAATTTCTACAGCCATTATCAACAAAGCATTGTGCAAAATGGGCATTACCAGAGACATTGGAACACCAAATCACCAACAAACAGCAGTCATGTGACAAAGCGTAAAGGTATCATACGAAGCAGAGTATAACAATGTAGGTAACAAGGAAAGTTGGTGGGAAGGACTGGACCTGCAGGGGAATTTACTGTGAACAGTGAGAAAAGAGCTACAAGGTAATACAGTAGAGGGTCAGCTAATGCAGTGTGCTTGGGAGAGGGGTACGACACAATATTTGGGACAGGTGTAAGAGAACATGCAGGCTAGCAGAAGACAGTATAGAAGGGTAGAGCTGCTAGAAAATGCACTTCAGACACTAAGGCAAGTGATAGTAAAGAATGTGATGTGGCAGAATAGATTTCGGAGGAGTGCTGCCAGAGAACATAGTATGGAGCCCTATAGTGTGTTCTAGAACACCGAACAGTCCATAACAGGACAGCCTGGTCTCAGTTCCAGAATTGTAAAGCACATGCTCTATAAATGTAATAAATTACTTTCAGCCTGGGTATTTTGTGTGCGTTTATCTTAAAGTTCACCTCAGCATAATGCAACATTTTACTGCTTGTGATAGCCAATAAACCCCCTCCTTAAATAAAATAAAAAAAGGTTGTTTTCCATATTTACCCAGTTAAAATATATCCAAGCCTTCCAACATATTCATTTTTAAACCAGCAAAACACTGATATTTAGAACATAGATAATAATGTATGGCTCATCTTATTTTAAAGGTCATTTTATTCTATCAACATAATTTAATAGAAGAGCTAAAAAAATGCACTTTAACTACAAAATTCTATGACATTGGTTTATTTTATATTTATTTTCTGTAAATATACAAAGGCATACTATTCCAGAGTCAATGATAAAATACAAAATAACTAAAATAATAAATTAAGTGACAAACTGGCATTTTCTTAACATATACAATTCCATGGCATATAGGTAAAAATATAAGCATTATTTTTTCACATTGAGATATCTGCAGGTATGCAATTAAAGCAACTCTGTTTCTTATTTGCAAAAGGAAAAAAAAAACACTCCATGCAAGGAAAACCTATCCTGCCACCGGCACAACCCAATTTTGCTGTCATGAAGCTCTGACACTTCTGGGAATGTCAATTGCCTGTGTTCTTTGCAGTGCCTACATAGTTTCATTCATCAGCCCCCACATCTCTACAGGATACAGTAGTAACATGAAGAACTGCAGAAGGAACCACGGAGCACAGTGGAAGCCTAGGCATCCACCTCACCAGAAAGCGTGCAGGATGCTGAAGAGCCAACATGTAAGCTTCGCTCTTCTTGCAAAGAGTGCTACTTTATACTTTTTAAGAATATCAACGCTTAATTGGCCTGTAGTGAAGAAAAAAAATGTACAATGTGTAGGAAAGTCTACGTAAAGACCTAATAAGTGAAACCAAGCATGTAGAAAACCCCACAATCTTTTTGCTTTAAACAGATCCTTGGTACAGGATGGCTGCTTGCGCTATGAAATCAGAAATTAGCCCTGCAATAACCAGTCCAATACACTGAGCCTCTCTGTCTAACAGAAAACACACTACGAGGTATGATGAAGCTCAGACTTCAATATTTACATATAAATCATTGGAGTTCTTGGGGGGGCTCATAAAATATATGCAGGCACCTCCTTGCCCATGTTTTACTTGTTAGGCAAGTGACACTACTTTTTCATCATTGTAGGTTTCCTTTAAAGAATGTTAACAGTATGCTAAAATTGTGATATAAAATTAGAAAATAATGCTTTATTGTTCTTCTATCAAATTTTTTCCAGAGTCAGAACACAACGTGAGATGTTGGCTAGAAGTGATTACGCTCAACCACGCTTCGTTATTTGCTATGCAGTCTTTTTTACTAGTACATCACTCATTTTAATTGACTCTTTTATAACAAAACAGCATGGGCTTAATTAACTGCCTGATTTCTTTAACAACTTGAATAGTTCTAAAGAACAACAAGGATGGGGGGAAAAACATTTAAATATTAGAACTACAAAAATGTTATAATTCTGTAGCTGTACATTGATCATAGCTAAAGAATGGAGCAAACAAAACACAAGTTCTCTTCTATGTGCTACACTGCATATAAGCCAGTGTCGATATGCTTTGTTGATGGCAAATGCAGCTTGCTTCTGACAGCAGTTTGGGCCACTTGTGAGATCATTCAGAATTCATTAAAGGTGCATTTGACCTCATCGAAGCTGCTTTTGCATTTCCATAGACCTGAATGGGGAGAGAAGCCGTTCTGACATGAACAAAAGTCATTTGACAGTCCTTTAGGGTTCTTGCTGATGGTGATATCTAACGCATTATTGCCATTTCTAACATATTTAAGACACAAATGCGTGGGTATGCTTGTATATCAGATACAAGACAGAACTGGATGGATTTGTGCGATTTTCCAACCAGACTATGTAACAAGGCGACAGATTTTAACACTGATTCATAAGCCTTGAGTTATTTCTAAAAATCTTTTATATAACATTTTCTGAGACTCCCCCCAAGGCAGTGGTTTTGATGCCAGCAGTGATCATCCTATATCTGCATTTACCACTAAGAAATATTCTGAAGCAGATGGTGACTGTGGATTCCAAAAGATACTAGCAGTGATAAACAAGGAAGATCAGAAGCTGATGGGAACCAGGAATGTAAATGGATTTATACCTGTCTGAACGGTTGGTCTTAACTATTCAGTTCCTTCAGAGGCAAAACAGAGACATCTTTCTGTTAGCCATTTATGAAGTCTGATGCACAGAACATATTTTGACAATAGTATTCATAGAACTGACAATTGTTCAGATTGTTGAACAACAATTGTTGATTAAACCTACGAAAGCATTAAGTATTCATGGGGAAAATGTACCCAATTTGTCTGGGAAATCATTTTGAGACTCATCAGCCTTTATAGTCAAGAAAAAAATTAACAGTAAACTTATATTCTATCAATTTATCTCCACTTGTATTAAACATGAGCTGCAGAACACCCTACACTGAACTATACAGAAACCAACTCTAGTACCTAGCTGCTATATTCTTTACCACTGCTGAATCTGAGTAGGTCTACTTTTTGGCTAGCGTAGTCCTGAAAACATGCAGAAACATTTGGTTCATATGCACCCTTTTGGAGTTTTATCAGATAAAATGGGATTTTGATCATTAGGTTTTTTTTTTTTGCACAACAATAATTTATAAAACAAAACAGGCACAGGTAAGCAGCCACTACAGATTATGATTCTGTGTTTTGACTAAAGTTTAGAGCTATTGGTTTCATTTCTTTTTTTTTTTTTTACTGGCGATACACATTACATTGGCATGCGGGTATAGCTTTAATTTTTGAAATTATGCTAGGCTGTTTCTAAAATATGCATTGACTGCATATGAAAATTATATCTGGCAACCCTATCCAAATAAAAGCTTGGCTCTCAGGGCAATACAAGCATTCATGTCTATGCAAAAATATATTGAGAAATAAAATGGTTTAGGAGTTGTAAGCAAACACAAAGCATTGTATGCCTATAGACAGCTTTAGAGATTAGATCTCTTAGCAACGGATGAACAAGAAGAAAAAATAAATAAAAAAAATAAAAAGAGAAGGTAAGTGCGATTTGCATCCTGCTAGAGCAGTAGAATTTAAGGTTGTATGGTCTATGGACCATTTAGAAGTCAAACGGGTGTTATAGTACACCATTGCCTTGGTCTACTTCTTATTCTGTAGAAAACTTCACTTATTAATGTATTATGAAAAATAATTAATACTGAATTAAATGTTATAAAAAGTACTAACAGTGTTACAATATTTTTATTCTCTTTTTACTGCTGCTTTTTTCTTACCTATTCCTCAAACGTTACTTTGAGAGGCACTGTGTACAGCTGGTGACACAATAGGATTATACTGTTTAGCATCCTTTGACTTTACCAAAAACTGTGCAGTTGCAGGGCTTTCCTAAACAATCCACCCAAGCTATATCCCAATAAGCCAGGCCCCTTGTACTGCATAGGTATTTGTAAATATAGAGGAGGGTTTACAATCCAATTGTGACGTGTCTAGACAGCTCAAGGCCGAGTTCACACTGGTACGATATACACTCCGACTTTGGGAGCACATGTCGCATGACGTGTGTAAATCAAAGGTTCCCTATGAGAGCCGACTTAACTGGTCCGACACAAGTCGATCCAACTTTGAAAAAGGTTTCTGCGCTACTTTGGTCCTAGTTCAGCCCAATGAATATCATTGAAGTCAGATCAAAGTGGGATCCTTGTCCTAACCATCCGACATGGTGATTACAGCAGCAGTAAAAGGAATTTATGTCACACTGGGATTGTTTTCATTGGTCAAAGGACAAGTCACTATCTCAAAGTCGGAACAAAATCTTATCTTGTTCATTCAAGTCAGATGGAAGTAGGACCAAAGTAGGATGACAGTCGTACCACAGTCGTGTTGTACCAGTGTGAACTGGGCCTTAGGGATAATGCACATGTAGTAATGTGCGTCTTCATTGCACTCGTATGACACAATTTTGCTTGTTTAAAATGTGCATTTTTTGTTCATGCATTTCACAAAGTAAAATGAGAAATACTCAGAAAAAAGATTTCACATGGTTTAGGTACTACACAAAAAAACGCAATACAAAAATAATACACCTATTTTGCTAAGCAAAATGAACAAGCCACGTAAGAAGGAAAGGGAGTTGTACTTTAACTGCAATAAATAAAATAGTTTTACTACAGGAAAATTAACAAGTGTGAACAGAATGCATGAGCAAATGGATTTAAAATGAGAATATAGGAGCTGCATTTGGCTTTTAATTGGAACATATTTATAGTTTGGAATCTTCTGGGCATGAATGATAAAAACTGAAGCAGATATAAAGTTGTTGCCTGTGGCATATAATCAGGATTCAACTTTCATTCTTTGGTAAGAACAGAGTATAAATAAACATTCAACATGTCCACTTTTGTTCCTGTTTTCGGAAATCAGTCCATGTTTTTTTTTTGACCGTTCAACTTGTGGCCAATAAATAAGTAAAACTTTTGTTGGCAATAATGGTTTCCATTAAACTCTGGCCAATATTACCAAGTAAACTTTTAGCAATTATAAAAATATAGAAACAGGGCTGTAAGTGCATTTGGTTGAACCAAAGCTTGGCACTGTGAATTTGTAGTGCATTTAATGCTAATAAGAATGGTGTCGTCTCCTTGTCCAGTTTATTAGATAACAGTAAATGTGTCACAGAAAACCTCTCTTTATAGCTCCCTGTTATAAAGTAGGCCCTGTTAAAGAACCCATTAAAAAAAACAAAAAAAAAAAAAAACAAATCCATACGTCTGATATGCATGTTCCCTTTTGCAGTTAAGTATACAATACTTGCCTTCCATCAACAGCCACATACAGAATGAATGGACAGTTTACAAACAGGGAAGCAGCAACTGAACCAATTTCAAACCTACTCAGCTACATTATAAAGAAACGGTAGTCAAACATGACAGATAACAATGACATTTTTCTGGCAGTCACAGGCATTGTAACAGCATGCAAAGTTTACTTCCTTTCCCCAGTGGCCATTTGCTTTATAACAGTGCATAGTGGATTTTTCCCTTCCAACTAGAGGTCACATTTAACTTTAGTTAAGTTTGCCAATTAAACATCTGGCTCTTTCTTTTAGAACAGTGATGGTGAACCTTGGCACCCCAGATGTTTTGGAACTACATTTCCCATGATGCTCAAGTACACTGCAGTGTGCAGGAGCATCATGGGAAATGTTTCAAAACATCTGGGGTGCCAAGGTTTGCCCATCGCTGTTCTATAACATCTTCTCATCACTGTCTGATATGTCTATCAGCTGATGCAACCACTCACAAAATCACAAAGGAAAGCTGCATCAATCCCACTATAGAAGCAGCTATCTTTGGAGGACTTGCATATTTCAAGAAGAAACACAGTCCAATGAAAGCGCCAAACACCCAAGAATCCAAGGTTTTTAGTGATAGAACGGATAACAGAATTCCGGGGCGTGTCCTTGTTGTTCTATCTTCCCCTGTCTATCACTCATGTCAACATCAGCACACTCCTCTGTAGTCCCCATGCACCAAATCTAACCCCCCTCCACTTAAAACCTTGGCACTTTTTCTTCTATTTGAATCTCCATAAGGGAACATGACTTTATCTTTACTGCATTCACGAACACTGGCTTAACCTGTCCTCCTGAAACTGTTCCACGCAGTAAATCACAAGTATACACTGTATGTTTTCTAGTGTTTTGCTTCAGAGAGTCTCCTCTCTGAACATTACTACACATTAACCTCATCGTTGTTACGCTCACCTTATTTTGGCCACTGATACATTTTCTCTGATATTTCTTTTTAGTGCCAATTTATTTGGTATCTGCTTACCCAAGTCCATTTAAGCACAGTCAAAATTCCTAAGGTATGCTTTTATGCCTTCTATAAAATGCTGCAATATATATATATATATATATTCATTTTGGAACATAATTACGATTATAAATACCAACATATTTTGTGGTGTTGGGTATATTTGTACAGTAGTTACAAAAAGTACATGTATAAGAAGTTCTAGACACCGATTCGTATCCCTGACAAATCAAATTTAGGTTGACTGTAATTTTGTCCTGATTTTATTTAACTGTTACATAGAATTTTTTTACGGTTTGCAAATAAAGTGTTGTGACCTCTTTGTCGTCTGAGGAAAAAAAAAGGAGAGAGGGGGGTAAAGATGGGACTTTATATGAAGCCATGGCCTGGTAAGGCCATTCGCTTCCATCCACAACATATGAGAAAATTAATTTCTTGCACTATGCAAAAAATGATTGGAGAAGGGTGGGACTTTGAATGAAGCGTGCGGTGGATACAAGAATAAATTGGTGGATATGTAAGAGATATTAATAGATAAAAATATACTAGTGCATATAATTGCATACAGATAGTAAGGTATCAATTATAAGGAATTGTACAAAGTCATCATAATAAGTATAAGTGCACAATAAATAACCCCCATCCATCAAATTCATATATATACACAACCTGGTGTACAGTATGCACAGGATTGTCTGCACGGTTTATGACCTCACTGTCCCTGTTGAAGTAGTCAGAGGTAAAGAAATGGTCCAAATTTCAAAAACGCATAAAAGATGGAAAACACGGCCACTGGTAGCTCTACGCGTTTTGTGGCTTGGAGCCACTCATCAGGAGCAGGCACGTGATATGATTGAGAGATTCACAATTAACAGCATAGGGACGTGAAAGCTGTGTAACCCCTCCAGAAGCTATGCATGCAACTTACAGCGTTCATGTGGTAATAGTACATCATTGGAGCAAGTGGGTCACCCGGGAAGCATCATGGCCGGGAGCTGTGGCAGGGGGTGAGAGCGGTGGTATTCTCACACCGACAATGCCCGGGGTAGGTGAGGGCATCACTGTGTGGAGGGCCCAAAAGATTGGGGCAGATTGGATGCAAAACTGGGGAAAAAAATTAAAAAAGAAGGGGGTTGTAATCAACACCTGGTGAGGAATGTGATGTGAGGGGTGTGTGTCAATAGTGAGGGAGAGTCAGGTCGGAAAGGAAGAAGAATTGAAAGCAATGGAGGAGTGTAGGAAAGAGCCAGGGAGAAAAATAAATAATTAGATAACTGAGATCCATAGGGTCAAAACCAGAATAAGGAAAGAAGACAATTGAAAGCAAAGAGATGGTGAAGAGAGACCAAGGGAAAGAGTGTTAGATAGGGCACATGGATGCAGCACAAAGTAAAAGCATGAATGAGTTGGGAAGGAGACAAAATGAGTGATGTAATACAATACCTGTGAGACTGTGAAGCCGCTTTGCTTGATGGTGCATGTGATGCAAAGTGTTATGAGCACAGGACGCCCTGATCCAACGAGGGCAATGTCTAATATAGGCGACGCCATAAGACCGCCCACCAATGTCACGCACGCGGAAGCAAGAAGGCGGGGAGGCGCCAAACACCGGGAGAGGGACCACCCGGCAATCAGTGTCCCGACCACCCATAGCGCCCGCGAGCATAGTGGACCCAGCTGGTGCAGCATCACATAGAATGCGCCGTTCAACCAGCACGGGTGACGTGGCGACAAAGGACCCGCCCGCCCTGGTGAGGTGTGTCATGGGGTGAAGGGAGACATCAGCGCGCATCGCAGCTCCCAGACCAGATGATTGCCAGGCGATCCCAAGAGCCGCAACAGCCCACACCTGAGCGTGATGTGAAGTCAACAAAGAAAAAGCAGTTTAGAACATAGAAGTGTAAAAATCCCAATACAAATATTGAAACTAAAAGGCAAACGGGGGGAGGTACTCTTGGACCAATCAGAAGCAGAACTGTGCATATGGATTTGAACAATTAGATCCATAGCGCGCCCTTCCATCCTTGTTCATTGAGAAAAAAAGGAGAGAGGGGAGACGAGTGGCTCCAAGCCGTGAAATGCGTAGAGCTACCAGTTGCCGTGTTTTACATCTTTTATGCGTTTTTGAAATTTGGACCATTTCTTTACCTCTAACTACTTCAACAGGGACAGTGAGGTCATAAACTATGCAGACAATCCTGTGTATACTGTACACCAGGTTGTGTGTATATATATATGAATTTGATGGATGGGGGTTCTTTATTGTGCAATGCACACATACTTCCTATGATGACTTTGTACAATTACTTATAATTGATACCTTACTATCTGTATGTATGTATGTGATCATATGCACTAGTATATTTTTATCTATTGATAAACATCTTTTACATATCCATCAATTTATTCTTGTATCCATCGCATGCTTCATTTAAAGTCGCACCCTTCCCCAATCATTTTTTGCCTAGTGCAAGAAATTAATTTTCTCTTTGTCGTCTGTATAGAAGATATTATCATCATCTTGGAGCCTATTTTACTGAATCCTGTAGTATATGCAAATGGCTATATACTCTAACTTTTATATTCATTATTTTTCACCGGTATATTAATGTTTATATTTATAACCTTTAACTTTTATATTTATGACCTTTGTCATTGTACTTGTTTTGTAGCCCTGATAAAGAGGGACTGTGTTTGGCCCCTAAAACACATGGGTTTTTCTGCTATGAATTTGTTTTTTCATTAAAAACCTTAGACTCTTGAATGCTTGTTTGGTGCTTTCACTGGATTGTATGTATGTATTTAGATTCTCAACTCTAAGTTCCTTCTCAGTTTCTAATGAAAGTCCCAGTTTTGAGGAGTGCTGCCTAACTGGAGCCAGTGTGCCCACTGAGTAATTCAGCGACCGTACAAAAAATTTGACTCCAGAGCCCTATTCATTTTTGTGTTTACAGTTTTCAAGAGACAACTTAGCTAGAAGCTCTAATCCCCAGGCATTACAGCATATTCAGTACATTGTGCTCAGTTCTGTAAAAGAATGCCTCATTTTCCAGCTGCTCTTTTTATTACCCTCCCCTCTCAGTCTTGTAGATGGAAGTACCTTCCAAACATTGGTTCTTCGGCCCCAGAAACTCACAAATGAGCACTTGGCTTTGTTCCCTACCCATGCATGTGCAGTCCACATTTCTCAAGAGTGAACGAGAGGGGGCTGTACATGAGTGGGTAGAGAACAAAGCAAAGTGCTTGTTTGTGGGAACAAAAGAAGCTCCGTGGTCACGCATTCAATGTTGGGTATGTCCTGCCTACAACATAACCCTGAAGGGAGGCAATGAAATGTACAGCTGAAAAAAGATTTATTTTACAAAACAAAGCACCTGCTGTTAATTTACTGAGGGTGGTGCAATGTTTGGCAAAAGTCAGTAAAGGTGAACGAAAGCTGGCCATACATGGATCAAATTAGGTTGGTTCAGCAGGAACTGGCTGAATTTGTTTTGGCTAGCTGGTTTCAGTATATTATCAAAGCAAATTGGATCCATGGCAATTGAAGAGGTGTAAACTCTTAGATGTTCTGGGGCTCATTCTTCACTCATTGAAGAATACTTCAAAACCTATTGTCTATCTTATTTGGATAAAATTAGACAAAAAAAATAGTTGTACAAAAACCTAAAAATAGCAAATGACCTGAGAATCTGAGGAAATATGTTAAATATGGTTACTCATGCTCCTAACCCATGTCTGACACTTCTACTAAATGTAGATTATTCGGTTTTCTGTCACATATAGAAATTACATATTTTAATAGATGCTTCTTGTTTATGTACCTGCTGTAATAAACAGCTTTTTTTGGCAGATGACCGAGCTTTGGCCTCTGTTAATGTCTCGTTATGGCCAGACAAGGATATAGCAATGCAAATATGTAAAGCAAAAGAGCTGCAAAGAAAAACCTAAAAGAATAACTGGAAATATCTAAACACTGACAGGCTACTAAGATATCTAAAATGAGACACAAACTGGCTTCTAAACATTCTTATGTGTGTCTCAGATATCCTGATTATTCATGTTACTGCGTAGTTCAATCACACACACTGAATAGTAAAGGCAACTTTGGTCAGGTGAACGTTTTCTTCCTTTGACAAGACGATCAGCATGGCAGAATTTCCAGTGTTACCTAGCTGCTTGTGTCTTTGGAAATGTACATAGCTAAAACTATGGCCACAAAAATAGACAATAAAAAAGCTATTATATGCTGATGCCAGACACACTGTCTAATCTGCTCTTCCAGTCTTCGGTTTGCTTCTAGTATTTGATTTAACTGTAAGGAAAAAAAAAAAATTGTGAAAAGGGCAATTTGTAAAAGTAGAGCATTAAACGCTAAAGACTAGAATATTGAACATGCCTACATTTGTAATATTTATCTGGAAGATTAGATCCATGCATGGGTGGTCTCAACTCCAACATTAAGGCCTATGGCACACTTGTGATTCTGTTGCTGACAACTCCCCATGGATAACCACTTCAATACCAGGCACTTTCATCCCCTTTCTGCCCAGGCCAATCTCCAGCGTTGACATATTTTAAATGACAATTGCACGTTAATGCAACACAGTACTCATATGAAATCTTTATCTTTTTTTTTTTTTTACATAAATAAAGCTTCCTTTTGGCTGTATTTAATCACCACTGGGTTTTTTTGATAAATTGCTAAATTTTGAAAAAACAAAACAAAATAAAAACCTTCTTCGTTTTTATCAAATTTTGCAAATTAAAATCTTTCTTCATAAATTTAGGCCAAAATGTATATTGCTACATTTCTGAAAATAAGCCAAATCATTGTTTACTATTTAGTCTGTAAGAACATTAGAGTCCACAAACTATGGTATATAGATCTTAAAATTGATCAATTCTGATGTACTTCTCATTTCTTGAGGCCCAAAAACGCCAGGACAGTACAAATATTCCAGCAAATGACTTTTTGGAAAGTAGACCGTCCAAAGTATTTAGTAAGAGGCAATTCTTTTGAAAATTAAGTATAAAAATAGTTTTTTAAACATCCTGTCACCAGCGCAGTACAGCGTCATCATATAACTGGTGTGGTGGTGGTCCGGGACACTAACTGGTGACAGTATGTACGAATACTACTCCGGGGAGGTGATCAGGATTTTTTTTTGCACAGTATGATTGCTTAGAACAGTGAAAATCACTGTTATAAACAACCATTTTTACTGAATGAAATAAATTAATTCAATGTTTATTATTGTGATTAGCTGTGATTGGTCACATGGTACAAATGGGCTATGATTGGTCCTGTCTGTATCATCTGATCACTGTGACCAATCACAGAAATCAGCACAACAGTACACAATGAATGGCATGAATGGAGCCATTCATTGTGTACAATCGTTGTGATCTGCTGTGATCTACTTCGATTGGCCATAGAGATCACATGGTACCGGCAGTGGGCCAGTACATTGACTTGTCATCTGCTGTGTCCGTTGGACACAGCGGGTGACAGATCACGCTGCAGCATGATCAAGCAGGGCATGCTCTGGGGAGGACGTGATATGACATTCACCCAGAACTGGAGTGGTCCCGTCTGGCTGTCATTGTACTATATGCCAGGCAGGAACTGGTTAATGAAAAGTGCACAGAAAATACTCACTTGCTGTTGTTTCTTCACCTGGCCAGATGAGTTTTCAACAGTGACAAAATTACAAGTGTGACATAATCCTAAGGGCCTGTGCCAACAGACTTTGGGAATGTGTTGATGGGGTCAGTTTGAGATTCTTCTGGCAGGTACATTTAACCTGTAGCTAGTCTCCTTCTGACATTATATCAGCAGACTTTGAAGACTTGTATGGGAATGCAAAAAAGTCCTCTGACATGAACAAACAAAATCCCGTCGATATAGGCCTTAACAGATTTTCACTTGAATATTAATAGAAGATACAGGTGTATGAGTGATACAGTGGTCTCTGTAGGTGTGTCTTATAAAACCAATTCTACAGGGTGGGCCATTTATATGGATACACCTTAATAAAATGGGAATGGTTGGTGATATTAACTTCCTGTTTGTGGCACATTAGTATATGTGAGGGGGGAAACTTTTCAAGATGGGTGGTGACCATGGCGGCCATTTTGAAGTCGGCCATTTTGAATCCAACTTTTGTTTTTTCAATAGGAAGAGGGTCATGTGACACATCAAACTTATTGGGAATTTCACAAGAAAAACAATGGTGTGCTTGGTTTTAACGTAACTTTATTCTTTCATGAGTTATTTACAAGTTTCTCTTTGTTTACAGCCATTGACATGTCGCTGAGGTTAACACGTGTGGAGCGGATAGAAATTGTGATGATGTCTGGTGAACGCTGTAACCGGGTCATTGCAGCAGATTTCAATGCAAGACAGCCTACGAGACTACCCATCTCCCATGCTGCAGTTAGCAAACTGCTTGCTAAGTTTCGTGAAACTGGTTCAGTGTTGGATTTGCCAAAATGTGGACGCATGAAATCTGTCACTAATGAAGAAACATCAGTGGCTGTCCTAGCTTCATTCAGCAAGAGCCCACAGCGTAGCACTCGCCGCATGTCACTGGAGAGTGGCATTAGTAGAACATCCCTTCGGTGGATATTAGCTACTCACAAATGGCACCCTTACAAACTCCAGCTACTGCAGCATCTCAACGAGGATGACCCAGATCGGCGCACTGAATTTGCAGAATGGGCAAAACAAAAATTGGAACAGGACTCTCAGTTTACGCAGAAGATTTTGTTCAGTGATGAGGCAAACTTTTATGTGAATGGTGAAGTTAACAAACAAAACCACCGCTATTGGTTTGACACTAACCCACATTGGATAGATACCTCCAAGACTGTTGGAACCAAAAAAATGATGGTATGGTGTGGTATATGGGGTACAAAGATAGTGGGGCCATTCTTCATCAATGGAAACCTCAAGGCCACTGGATATGCGAAATTGCTACATGATGAGGTGTTTCCCTTTTTATGCACTGAAGCTGGCACGTTCCCTGAGTTTTTCCAGCAAGATGGTGCACCACCACATTATGGGTGTCAGGTCCGAGCATTCCTAGATGAACAGTTTCCTGGAAAGTGGATTGGTCGTCGTGGGCCAGTTGAATGGCCCCCAAGGTCTCCCGATCTGACCCCCTTAGACTTTTATCTTTGGGGTCATCTGAAGGCAACTGTCTATGCTGTGAAGATACGAGATGTGCAGCACCTGAAACTACGGATACTGGAAGCCAGTGCTAGCATTTCTCCTGCGGTGTTGCTATCAGTATGTGAAGAGTGGGAGAAGAGGGTTGCATTGACAATCCAACACAATGGGCAGCACATTGAACACATTTTATAAGTGGTCAGAAACTTGTAAATAACTCATGAAAGAATAAAGTTACGTTAAAACCAAGCACACCATTGTTTTTTTTGTGAAATTCCCATTAAGTTTGATGTGTTACATGACCCTCTTCCTATTGAAAAAAACAAAAGTTGGATTCAAAATGGCCGACTTCAAAATGGCCGCCATGGTCACCACCCATCTTTAAAAGTTTCCCCCCTTAATGTGCCACAAACAGGAAGTTAATATCACCAACCATTCCCATTTTATTAAGGTGTATCCATATAAATGGCCCACCCTGTATAATCTCCAGCAAGATTTGAATATTTTTGGTGAGTGGGTCAGGCAGATTTGTCCAGCAATGTGGAAAGCTGAATCTACCGCAGACTGGACAACTAACATCTGATAATTAATCATGTTGCCTATACTGGGGTTGATTTACTAAAGGCAAATATACTGTGCACTTGCAGTGCACTTCCAAGTGAGAGGATGTGGACCTTTCAGTCATTCATTCCCATGTCCTCCATTCATAGACCGCTTTTCATTTGACCTGTGACAGGTCCAGTGCTCATATTAACCCACCCTACAGCTAATTTTCTAGTGTTGTTTACGGATAGCACTTGCTGATACAAGGCCACCAATCTGCCTTTTTAAAGATGTATCCTGGTGGAAAAGGGGTTAAAATCCCAGTTGATATCTCACACTCTTTGACTTCATAGTCCTGTAACTCAACACCCCCCATCCCCCGCAAATTAAGATTTGTGACTGATTTTTGCCTTAAAGTGATACTAAACACACACTTTATTTTCCATTATCCCTTCTTTCTGTACGTAGATGATGGCACGATAATTATTTTAATTAAAAGAAAATATCCTACTCGATATACAGCTTTCGCATGACCCAGCTCTTTCCCAGGCTGTCTTTTAACCACTTCTAGCTTAAGGATGTCATATGACGTAATTGACTTTGAGTGGAAATATCTGAATGAATCTGCAGGCATCATTCAGATATCCTTTTTTTTGGCCGGTGATTCTCGGCACCGTAAGAACAATCATATCGGCAGTTCAGCCATTTGATCATTCTTAGAGGCGGTGGGAGGGACATTCCCCCCCCCCCTCCCTCCGGTGCTCCTATCGGCTCACCCTTGCGATTGGCGAGCCAGAGAATGAATCGCCACCGCCGAAACTTGAGCATAGAAATTTCTGGTGACCAGATGGTCCCCAATCATTTCTATGACCCTCGGAGGCCAGGGCGTGACGTAACGTTATGTCTGGGCCAGCGGAAGTAAACAATGCCAGGGAGGCGGCTGAAAAGGCCGAGATGCATATGTAAGTCGCGTCCACATATGTAAACAGTGTTCAAAATAACACATGTGAGGTATCGCCGTGTGCGTTAGAGCAAGAGCAACAATTCTAGCCCAAGACACCTCTATAACTCTAAACTGGTAACCTGTAAAAAATTTTAAAGCGTAGCCTATGGAGATTTTTAAGTACCAAAGTTTGGTGTCAATCCACAAGTGTGCACAATTTTAAAGCGTGACATGTTAGGTATCTATTTAAAAATGTTGCTTTTTGTTTGACACAGCCAAACCCTTCATAACAAGTGTCCGCACACAAGGAATCACTGACAAGTGAAGGCAGAATGTCAGACCAGCTCTATTACTGAGAGCAGATTACTGAATGCATCGAGTCTAAAGCCCGGTACACACGTACAGTGGGTTGAACGAAAAAAAAAACTGAGAGCGGCTGTAATACTAACTATTATTAGTGCGGCAATCTCCCCCGCTGAGCTATTGTGTTCTGACAGGGGAGACACCCCGCATACGATTTCAAAGACGTAGATCAGTGCCATTTGGATCTCTGGTTTCACTGCGGCTTGCGACTTCATTTAACAGAAGTCAATGCAAGCTGCAATGAAATCTGACAGAAACCGTGCAAGAACCTTTTTCAGACTTGAGTCGCAACGATTTGAAAGGTTCCATTGATGAAAAATAGTATTTTTTGACTTACCGTAAAATCCTTTTCTCTGAGTTCATTGACAGACACAGCGATCCATATTTCTTGACCTGTGGGTTATATCGCCACCTTCAGGAGTAGGACTGGGCAGAAAAGAAAAAAAAGACTACGCCTATGGGCAGTCCTAGGTGATATACACCCCCCCCCCCGCTATAGGCCTTCAGTTTAGTAACAAGCAGTATCAGAAGCATCAAAAACTCCCAAGAGGGGTGGGTGCTGAGTCTGTCAATGAACTCCAAGAAAAGGATTTTACGGTAAGTCAAAAAAATCCTATTTTCTCTATCGTTCATTGACAGACACAGCGATCCATATTTCTTGACTAGTGGGACGTCCCAAAGCAGTGTCAAACATGAGGGGTGGGATAACGAAGATAAAACTCCAGGCTAACACAAGAGCCAACTAGGTAACAGGAGCTCACACAGAGCAACTGTAGCCCACCTAAACAAAACGCCCTTAAGAGGGAATAGAACCTCCAAACCGCAGCCTGCAAAACCTGCGACCAAAAGCAGCATCCACAGATGCCAGCACATCCACTTCATAGAATGTTGTGAAAGTGTACACCTACTACCAGGAAGCCATCAGCCAAAGGTTACAACCGACGCCTGATGACAGAAGATCCAAGAAACACTAAGCACCCGAGTAGAGTGCGCCGTAACAGGGAAAAAAGGGGAACCCAACCCCCTGACAGAATAGGTCAGAGTCAGTATCTGTCTGAGCCATCCAGAAATGGTCACAAGCGAAGCAGGCAGCCCCATACTCGGGCCGACCGCACCAAAAAAACATGAGTCTAAACTCTGACAAGACTCTGGGTCTAGCAAATACACCCGATCACCTCAAAACCCGAAGGATATGCGGACAAGGGACCGAAAGAGGAACACAATGTCCCTATTCAAAAGGAAAACACCAAGTCCACACCCCATGGTGGTAGAAGAGACGGCACCAGTGGGGACACTGCCAAGACCGACACCTAGTACTTGAAGGTACTCAAATCCATGTCTGCTCAATCCCCTTGGAGGGGGAACAGAATTGGAACCACAGAGGACGACGAAAGTGTCACAACCGGTGGTAGCTTTCCCTAGAGGGAAATTCTTCAGCCTTCCGTAGTGCCAGAACAACAGCACCTGGCTATTACAGCCAGGTCGTCAAAAACTACTGACCGTAAACAAGAAGGAAGAACAACCCTAGGGACCAGAGACCCTCCTTGAAAGGTCATCCCCAAGGACCATAACTACCAGACATCCAAGGTCGCCAATGGTCCCACGCTATCCGCCGGAGACATCAGTCTGCCAGAATTTCAGTCCAGGACATGTCTGCAGGAGAGGTCTGTCCATGAAAGCCCCGAAGATGATCCGCTCACAATCCAGACAAAGCCTGAGCCCTTGTTATCCATACACAGAGAGGAAAGATTTGCTCCGTCAAAGAACTGAAGAATGAAGACACCAGGCCAGGAAAACCCTTGGCTTCCTGATCCAGCATCCAATCGCTTAAAGACCTTGGGCACCAGTCCCATATGTCAGGAACTTCCTGAAAGGGAGCTTACACGGAACTGTGCAATGGAATGCCCCGAAAGTAGGTACCAGCAGACCCACCAGCCACATGCAGGTCCGCAAGGAGCCCCAGCAGGCAACCAACACCTGTATAGAAGCCAACTGAATTCAGTCAAGATCAGTATACGAGCTACATCGCCCCACCGGGCAGTTGAGGACTCTGCTTGCAGAAAAAAAAAAAAAATCGCCCAAGTAGTCCAGGACCGCAACCCCTGCTGCCATAACCAGGGAAATGACAGCCAGACCTAAAAGGCAACACCACAAGCCGGTAATGTTCTCCTCCCAAAGTAAAATGGAGGGAGTGCTGAAGTCGGGCACATAGTGGAGTACGAAGGCAGACATTCAAACTATCGACTATCGCCATGCGGATGGACAAAAGCAGGCCAGCGCCTTGATGTCCAGATCCACAGCACCATGCCCTCTGTCTTCTGACTGCGAACCGAACTGAAGAAAAAAATGTTCCGGCAGGAATCGGGACAAGCACACCCCAAAGGAACGGAGCTTGAACAGTTCCACGAGGAGAACTGCAAAGCCTGATAGGGGGGAAAAACAAACACCCCATCCTAAGGAACAAAGCCATAACACAATCTCATAATAAAACAAGATCAGGACGACCCTCTCATCCCAGATACAAACGAGGGCGCACCCTCGAGCTGAAAGGGCCTTGTCTGTGGGTCATAAGAACCCGCTCCCAGCTTACCCGACCAGGTCCGTCTGGAAAACCTCCCGAAGAGGGCTTGAAAGAACTGTGTGCCTGGAAGGAGGACAGCGTCTGCGAGGAGCTCCTGTCCTGTGTCAGACTAAGGAAAAGATGTCCCTTACCTCGTCACAAGATGCGCAACGATGTCAGCCAGGGTTGCTCTGAAGCGACAATGGACAGTCTGCACATCAACACCCAGGCCACATACAGGGCAAAGCACCACTGTGAAAACAGGGAGCTCAGCAACCAGGGGGGAGTGCGGTCAAGAGACATAGCAGACCAACCGCGGGTCCCTTGATCAACAGCTCTGCCAATCAGCACAGGCAGGGGAATTCCGCCCCAGACATGCCCGCCGGATCTGTAAAAACCGGAGATTTCCCTACAGACATCATGGTAGTCTCATGTTGGTAAGAGACAGGGGAATCCACCACCGGGCCACTTCCTAGAGAGGAACCCCCCAGGGAGTACCCCACCACGATCCTCTATATGGGATCACAAGGGGTGCTGTAAGCCCGCCCAACGCTCCCTTGGCAAATGCCCGTCTATCACTCCAGCCATGGAGGAATCCTTACTACGTGACCGAACAGAAAGCATGGGCACCAAACCGCAAAGTTGACCACTACTATGGCCAGATTGTTCGAGGTCCCCACACACAGGGGGCCCTCACCGGGGCACAGGCCGAGACCCTTCAAAGGGGGCATCAGCTATTGGGGATGCCTATCGAAGTGCCAAACAGGGACCCCGAGGCCCTGCACAGGGAGCACTGGCTAAGGCCCCGCCCAGGGGATGCCACAGATATCCCGCATAGGGGACACCAACCGAGGTCACGCACAGGGGACGCAAGCGATGGTCCTACCCAGGAGATGCAGCTGAGGTCCCGCATGGTGGGCACTCCTAAGGTCCCGCACAGGGGACACCACCGAGATCCCGCACAGGGGACACCACCGAGATCCCACACAGGGGACACCACCGAGATCCCACACAGGGGACACCACCAAGATCCCACACAGGGGACACCACCAAGATCCCACACAGGGGACACCACCGAGATCCCACACAGGGGACACCACGAGATCCCACACAGAGGACACAAGTGATGGTCCCACCCAGGAGATGGAGGGCACTCCTAAGGTCCCGCACAGGGGACGCCACCGAGGCACCGCACAGGGGACGCCACCGAGGCACTGCACAGGGGACGCCACCGAGGCCCCGCACAGGGGACGCAACCAAGGCCCAGCACAGAGGACTCACTGATGTCCCGCACAGGGGACACCACTGAGGTCCCGCACAGGGGACACCACTGAGGTCCCGCACAGGGGACGCAGCCGAGGTCCCGCACAGGGAGACCTCACTGAGGTCACTCACATGGGATATCCGCAGGGGGATCACTCCCTGTGAGGCCCTGGATGCCTAGGGCCGTCCCTAGCAGGGCACCGCCTAGTAGGCCACAAAAGCCGTGACCTAAATTTTTGGCCGCCGCCTCGTAGGCCGCAGGGCAGATCGACCGTCCGGAACCACGGACCGGAGTAGGCGGAGCCACAATCGCGGCCTTCTGGACACCCGCCCCCGAGGCCCAACTAAGGCAGCAGATGGGTCCACAAAAGCACCCGATCCCCCGCAACAAGACCTAGGGTGGGAGGGGGGTGAAAAGGAGCCCCAACTAAGCCCCTAGGCCAGTAGCCTGGGCCTCACCCGGCAACAGCCCTGGGGGGGTGGTGGTGGACGAAACCTGCCTGACCACACGAGGGGGGGGGGGGCGCTACTTTCCCGTCCACGTTGGGGATGCAGGTATCCCACCCGAGACCGATCCGCCACCCCCGAGATGTGGGGGACGGCTGTCGGCTTGGTGACACTGTGACTAGGACCTAGGGTGCCCTTTCATACGTGTACCCGCGGGACGTTTAACCCATCGGCCACCCCATCCGGATTGGGGCCTGTCGTGGCCGACCCAGCAGGGAGCTAAGGTCTGCATGCGCTCGATGACCCAGGACTTGATAGCAGACTTCATGTTGAAGAAAAAGAAAAAAAACGGAGGAACCGCAGGTCCCAGCAGGGAGCCAGGTCCTTACTCCTAGACTAGGCAAAAAAAAACTGAAGGCCTATAGCAGAGAGGGGGGTGTATATCACCTAGGACTGCCCATAGGCGTAGTCTTTTCTGCCTAGTCCTACTCGTGAAGGTGGCGATATAACCCACTGGTCAAGAAACATGGATCACTGTATCTGTCAATGAATGATAGAGAAATAGGATGCGACTTGCCATGCAATTTTGAACTGTTAAACTGCATTGGTGTGAAAGGCTTATGGTCAAAACTTAATTTGAACAAGCTGAAGTTAAAATTACTTACTTGGTTACTATGCACAGCTGCATAAGATTCTGTGTGCACTAGTTTCAGAAAATGTCCCCATGTGATAAACTCCTAAAATTGTTTATGAAAGTGTGATCTATAAAAGCATTTTGTTACTTAATGGTATTCTGAATAAACCCAATTGTAATAAACAGTATGATTATTGTGCTGAGCTTGTGTGTGCACTAAGACTGGTCATTTTCCCTGTGGTTTAGGACTGATGCAAGCTTTCCCCTTTGCACAGGATGGCTTGAATTCTGTAGGATGTAAACAGCCCATCCCTTGCCTGGGTCTATAATGACCCTGGTGAGTTTGTTGAGAAAATGCAAAATAGAGTAAGCCAGTTTTTTTTTTTTAAACAAATGTACACTTACACATTGTTTCAAGCACAAAAATTATTATGCTAAACATCATTCGCGATTTAAAAATAATATATGATGCACAGCAATTAAATATGCATAAAGCAGTTGATAATGCTATTACCTTAAACTGAAGATCATCACTTCCTAAAGAATTCCTGTTTAACGAGTTTTCCTTTAATACTAATGTAGAAGGCTTGCTGGTTTCCACAACGTGGCATCTTAATCTACATGAATTAAAACAGAGCTTCATTAATACATTTTACAGCCTTAGACAAACAATAAATATTTGCTTATGTATTACCTTCCTGTTGATGGCAAGTACATCAAACACACAATCTACACATAAAGATGAATAATGTAAGCTATAACTAAATGTCATACTCAGAGCTTCACTTATAAAAGTTATAGGAGAGACAAGTTTAAGTTTTTGTTGTGAGATTTCAGCTAACGTTGTGGTGGGCAGTACACGCATTTCTTTTGCTACACTTAAAGTGGGCGTAAACCCAATTCATGAAATTTGAGCTGGGCACGTATATCTGCAGTGTTTTCTTATCTCTCTTCAAACCACTAAGTCCCGTGGCTTTCTCCTGCTCCATTCTCTGTTATCAGCATAACTTCTGACAAGTTCTCCTCAACGGAGATAAAACCAGCCTGAAGTTTGTGTAGGGGAGGTTAATATAAATAGCTTAGCAGACAGCTAAACTATTCACAGAACAGCTCTTAGAGTCTCTGTCTATGTGGAGGGAGGTGTGTGCCTTTCCTCCACTCAGCTGTCTTGACTGTATGCCCAAACTTCACACTCAGCGCTAAACAAGAAAAGAAAATCTCTAACAGGATCTAAACTTTCTAAAGAATATAATAAGAGAAAGGCAGCAGATATACATGTCAAAACGTATGTAGGGAGATTTGTCTCATCTCTGTGTATAATCTGAGGCTGTTCACTTCACTTATGTGAGGGTATACATCCACTTTAAGCCCTTTAGGTCTTAAAAAACAAAACAAATTGCAACTACGCACAACAAAAATAAAAGTATAGATAGATATATATATATATATATATATACATACACACACACAGTACAGACCAAAAGTTTGGACACACCTTCTCATTCAAAGAGCTTTCTTTATTTTCATGACTATGAAAATTTTAGATTCACACTGAAGGCATCAAAACATGAATTAACACCATCTCGATTGGGTTCAGGTCCGGTGACTGTGGAGGCCAGGTCATCTGGCGCAGCACCCCATCACTCTCCTTCTTGGTCAAATAGCCCTTACACAGCCTGGAGGTGTGTTTGGGGTCATTGTCCTGTTGAAAAATAATGATGGTCCAACTAAACGCAAACCAGATGGAATAGCATGCCGCTGTGGTAGCCATGCTGGTTCAGTATGCCTACAATTTTGAATAAATCCCCAACAGTGTCACCAGCAAAGCACCCCCACACCATCACACCTCCTCCTCCATGCTTCACGGTGGGAACCAGGCATGTAGAGTCCATCCGTTCACCTTTTCTGCGTCGCACAAAGACATGGTGGTTGGAACCAAAGATCTCAAATTTGGACTCATCAGACCAAAGCACAGATTTCCACTGGTCTAATGTCCATTCCTTGTGTTCTTTAGCCCAAACAAGTCTCTTCTGCTTGTTGCCTTTCTTTAGCAGTGGTTTCCTAGCAAATATTCTACCATGAAAGCCTGATTCACAGAGTCTCCTCTTAACAGTTGTTGTAGAGATGTGTCTGCTGCTAGAACTCTGTGTGCCATTGACCTGGTCTCTAATCTGAGCTGCTGTTAACCTGCAATTTCTGAGGCTGGTGACTCGGATGAACTTATCCTCTGCAGCAGAGGTGACGCTTGGTCTTCCTTTCCTGGGGCGGTCCGCATATGAGCCAGTTTCTTTGTAGCGCTTGATGATTTTTGTGACTGCACTTGGGGACACTTTCAAAGTTTTCCCAATTTTTCGGACTGACTGACCTTCATTTCTTAAAGTAATGATGGCCACTCGTTTTTCTGTACTTTGCTGCTTTTTTCTTGCCATAATACAAATTCTAACAGTCTATTCAGTAGGACTATCAGCTGTGCATCCACCTGACTTCTGCACAACACAACTGATGGTGCCAACCCCATTTATAAGGCAAGAAATCACACTTATTAAACCTGACAGGGCACACCTGTGAAGTGAAAACCATTTCAGGTGACTACCTCTTGAAGCTCATCAAGAGAATGCCAAGAGTGTGCAAAGCAGTAATCAAAGCAAAAGGTGGCTACTTTGAAGAACCTAGAATATGACATATTTTCATTTTCACAATTTTTTGTTATGTATATAATTCCACATGTGTTAACCACTTCTCTTTAGGAGGACGTACTATGACGTCCTGCCTTTGAGAAGTGATATCTGAATGGTGCCTGCAGCTGCAGGCACCATTCAGGTACCGTTTTTTTTTGCAGACGATTCTGCGTCTGATAAAAGTGATCTTAGCGGCGGATTCGCCGCGAGATCACTTTTATCAGCGGCGGGAGAGGTGCCCCCCCCCTCCCGCCGCTTTCCGGTCATCTCCGCCGCTTACCGGACCCGCCGGCAGCAGCGGAGATGATCCGATGCTCTCCCCCCAGTGTCTGTGAGCCGACTGAGCGGCTGAAGCCGCTCACTCGGCTCCATAACACGGCCGGCGGAAATGACGTCAGAAATGACATCTTCCCAACGGTCTTAAAGGGCCCGATTTTTTTTTTTTCTGTCACTTTTTTCAGATTTTTTTTTTTTTTGCATTTGAGTGTAAGTATGAGATCTGAGGACTTTTTGACCCCGGATCTCATATTTAAGAGGACCTGTCATGCTTTTTTCTATTACAAGGAATGTTTACATTTCTTGTAATAGGAATAAAAGTGATCACATTTTTTTTTTAAAAGAACAGTGTAAAAATAAAAAGTAAAAAGCAAAATAAATAATTTAAAAAAAAAAAAAAAAAATTTAAAGCGCTCCGTCCTGCCGAGCTCGCGCGCAGAAGCAAACGCATACGTAAGTCCCGCCCACATATGAAAACGGTGTTCAAACCACGCATGTGAGGTATTGCCGCGATCGTTCGAGCGAGAGCAATAATTCTAGCACTAGACCTCCTCTGTAGTGCAAAACTGCTAACCTGTAGAATTTTTTAAACGTCACCAATAGAGATTTTTAAGTTGCAAAGTTTGTCGCCATTCCGCGAGCGGACGCAATTTTGAAGCATGACATGTTGGGTATCATTTTACTCGGTGTAACATTATCTTTCACAATATGGAAAAAAATTGACCTAACTTTACTGTTTTCTTATTTTTTAACTAAAAAAAATGAATTTATTCAAAAAAATGCACGCTTGGAAGACCGCTGCGCAAATACGGTGTGACAAAGTTTTGCGATGACCACCGTTTTATTCTCTAGGGTGTTAGAAAAAAATATATATATAATGTTTGGGGGTTCTAAGTACTTTTATAGCAAAAATACCTGTTTTTAAGTCGTAACACAGAACCCAAAAAACAGGCCCGGTATGGAAGTGGTTAATTCATAGTTTAGATGCCTTCAGTGTGAATCTACAATTTTCATAGTCATGAAAATAAAGAAAACTCTTTGAATGAGGTGTGTCCAAACTTTTGGTCTGTACTATATATATATATATATATATATATATATAAAATGCTTGGTAATTTGAAGTGTTTATTATTCTCATTTTTTGGATGTTATTTTAGAATTTCACTTTAAAGCCCCAGCATGCTGGACTTTTTTTCAGTTGCTTCTAGGGGCATCAAGTGTTTTTTTTCTCTCCTGCCTCTGAGCTCCCCTTCATGTTAGCATGCGTGTCCATGCACGCCCCTGACAACGTCTTTAGGACAAATGCGTAGGGTGGAGCCTGGAGTTTGACATCATTGCGACACTAGGAACAGAGCGAAGAGTGGCCATCTTTTGGGTTGGAAACTTCTCTATGAGAATACCAATGCTGTTTTTGTTATCCATCATCATGTGAGTGGGTTTTTTTAATACTAAATAAACCTTTTAAGTAATATATTGCGCTATGAAGAGGCTGTATCTGCTTTATTGAGATATATTACTCTGATGATTGGGGATAGTGTGTTGAAACTCCTCTGCATGAGTACTGGAGACTGGAAGGAAATATACCTAACGGTTTAGCTGAGAAGGGGGATCGTGTTTGGAACCGTTCGTAGATCACCAATGTGTGTTTGACCCTCTGTGATGGGGTGGTCAACTGCTTCTGGTAAGCGGCTATGAGTGTTCATGATGAAGGTGGTGGTTTCAACTTGGTATCTCTATTCCCATTCACCCTTAGGACCGAGTGTCTTCCTTAAAGGAAAAGGGACATTTTTGTGCTCTTTAGTTTCAACTTGTGATCTCTAATTCCATTCACCCTATTAAGGACTGAGTGTCTAATTTTAAAAGAAAAGGGACATTTCCTGTGCATTTTGGTTCAAATAGAAAGCGCTGTACTTTTATAGTTTATATTCTTTATTTGTGACCATAAAATGTGCTAGTTTTGCATCCAGTTGGTCTAAGGATAATTTCCTGCAATTTTTACACATATGCTTTTAGCAGCATTTAGTGGCAGGGGCTTTTAGAGGTAGGAAAACCCCCAACTCCCAGCACGACCAGGAGCAGCAGAAAAAAAAAAAGATGATTGATGATACTAAACGCGTACATACGCACTTAAATGCTAGACGCGTTTAGGGCTTGAGCGTGAATTAACCACTTCCCACCCGGCCTATTGCCAAATGACGGCCGGGGGGGGGGTTTGTTATACTGACTGGACATGCTCAGGATAACCCGCGATCGCACTAATCGCGGCGATCGGTGGTGCTATGGGTCAGTCTGACCCACCGCATTACTGACCGATCAGCCGTGACCAATCGCGGCTGATCACTGTGTAAACAGGAAGAGCTGTTTATCAGCTTTTCCTCTGCTCAGGTCTGGAGACTTGAGCAGTGGAGAGCCGATCGGCTGCTCTCCTGACCGGGGGGGTGCTGCGCTGAACGTTTTTCAGTGCAGCCCCCCTCAGAATCGCCACACTGGACCACCAGGGAGCCCACCCCCCCAAGCACACCATAGGGAGGCCGCCCAGGACCACCAGGGAGCCCGCACTAGACCACCAGGTGAGGGGCATACATAGGGATGGCACTGTGCCCATATTTGATGCCTGCCAGTGCCATGCCTAACTGTGCTATATGCACCAGTGCCATGTACCGATGCCCATCAGTGCCGCCTATCAGTGCCCACCTGTACCACCTATCAGTGCCCACATGTGCCACCTATCAGTGCTCACATGTGCCACCCATCAGTACAACCTATCAGTGCCCATCAGTACCCAGTGCCACCTATGAGTGCCCATCAGTGCTGCATTTCAGTGCCACCTATCAGTGCCCATCATGTTGCTTATCGGAGCCGCCTATGAGTGCCCATCAGTGCTGCATATATGTACCCCATCATCAGTGCAACCTTATCAGTGCCAATCTGTACTGCCTCATCAGTGCCCCTCAGTGTAGCCTCATCAGTGCCCATCAGTGTAGCCTCATCAGTGCCTGTCAGTGATGGAGAAAATGTACTTCTACAAAGTTTTGTGACAGAAACAAACTTTTTTTCCCCAAATTTTTCGGTCTTTTTATTTGTAGCGCAAAAAAACAAAAAAAAAAAACAAAACAAAAAACGCAGGGGTGATCAAATACCACCAAAAGAAAGCTCTATTTGTGGCAACAGCACTGAAAGCTGAAAATTGGGCGGGAAGTGTTTTAAGTGCCTGGTATTGAAGTGGTTAATTTCAATGGCCAGAATAAATTATTATTCTGGCCAATGAAATTAACGTCCAAGCTCTTGAAGCATGTTAAAGCGCCTATACGCTTGTAAAAGCTTTAGACACTTTTACAAGCTTTAGACTTTTGTTTTCTACCAAAACGCTGCTGCCAGGAGAAAAGGTTTCTAGGATAGTTTGCAAACTGTCCTGTATGCATGAGGACTAAAAGATAGGGAAGGATAGTATTTAATTGTGCTTGCAGCAATTGCTTGCATCAACTAACCAGGCTTTTCATTTTTTCCAGAAAATGAAAATAAAAGAAATTCCAATCAAAGCAATTAAAAAAAAATAACCCATGAAAATATAAAATAAAATAGCTTTTTCTGGAATACTCATCTTCAGTCTGGACCTGTCACCCAAAGTATTTTACTGCTAAATGTCTTAAGACTTTCAGGTTGAATTGTGGCCCATCCTTTGACAGTGAAGGCAAAAACAGTACAGAGATAAGCTAATCTCACCATCACTCATTCTTAGCACATTAATAAATTGCCTCCTTGTGCTGCTTACTGCTCTCCCACCTTGAGCTCTGCTGTATAGGAACTGAAAAGGGCTGATACCAAGACAAAATTCAGGTATGCACACTGCTTGCATTTAAAAAAATACATTCAATAATTAATGAATACAGAACTGTACTCATATTCGTATTTTAGATCTGCCTGGAATTCAGCTTTAAAAGCAGATTGGCTGCTCTGGCTTTTCGCTCGATAACAGAAACCTTTGGGTGGTTATCAACTGATTTTTTTTTTTTTTTTTTCAAGAGATTTTATTGAGAAATAGGACCAGATACAAACAATACAATGTATGGCGGAAGGCGCCTTGTTTACACTGAAAATTTTTACATGGTTTGTAGAGAGCAAGTAAGTACATAGACCGTGGATAACTCGATATGTAGGCTTGCAACCTGCTGGTGACAACAGTGAATAGGGTACGAGTAGTGTGAGAGTCAAAATAGCATACCAATAGGACAGGATTGTTCTAGTCCAAACAAGGGGTATAACCGGGGGGGGAAGGGGTCTACCACCAGACTGCTTAGCCAAGAGAATATTGTGGACCTTGGCGACAGGAGCTTGATATAGGAATACTCGGTCAGGGAGAATAGCATTGTCCAAATGCCGATGATAGGTAGGGGCCAGAGTTTGAAGCTGCAGCATTACTGTGAGAGGTATTGGTTGGGGGTCAAGGAATGTCATCTTGAAGAAAGGGGGACTTGTAGCCTCCAAAGTAGAGGAAGGGCTCTCCTGGACATCTGAAGTTCACCGAAGGAAGAATAGTTGACATGAAGGGGCCCCATTTACTGAGAAAGGTCTTTGCTGGGCGTGGGAGGTCGAAGTTGGTGTTAAATTTGTCCTTATAGAGGAGAGCAATGAGTTCCCCTTCCACTTGGGAGATTGAGGGGCTGGTATGAGATGTCCAGGTCTTTAATATGGCTCGTCTCGCAAGCAGGAGGCAGGTTAAGGACCAGTCCTTGGTTTGGGGGTCAGGTGGGGAGGACCAATTGATTAGCTCTTTATCCCAATGGCCAAAGATCAGTAGTAGAGGATCTTTTGGAAGGAGAAGGAGGTTGACTTTTTTGACATAGGCGATGACTTGATCCCAGAAAGTTGAGATGTAGGTGCAGTCCCAGAAGCGGTGGGTTAAGGTGGGTCTCTGATGACCGCAGTGGGGGCTGGAGAAAGCCTGTTGGTTTGACTTGTCGTGTAGAAAGGGAATATAAGCCCTGTGGAGGATTTTTAGCTGGGTTTCTCTCCAGATCTCATTGGGAGTCAGCTTGAGGGTATGTTTGTAGCCATCCAATATTTTTTGGGGAAGGTTTGCATCCTTGAAGTCTTTTTTCCAGTTTGTGGTGCCAGACCTGGACCGGTTTTTCCTGGCTAGTAAGGGTTTGTAGATCTCAGAGATCTTGTAGGATCTGTTTCGGATCAGGGAATCTATCTCGCTCATCTTAAATCTCAGGTTACTGGTGGGGCAGGAGGCTTTGATGAAGCTAATACATTGCCAGTAGTAAAAGACGTGTGAGGTAGGGATTGAAAATTCCTTCGCGATTGAGGGGAAGTCTCGTGGAAGACCGTCTAGCTCCTGACAGAGAGAGGCGAAAGTGGTCAGTCCGCATTGCTCCCAAATGTGGTAAACCTTGTGGTCAAGGCCCCCAGGAAAGTTAGGATTGCCTCTTATGGGAAGGTAGGTAGACATAAAAGGTGACAGGTTAAATAGTTTTCTGTATTCCCTCCAGGCTATCGCCGTATCTCTTAGGAGCAGGTTGTGTTGATAGTTTGTGGGGACCTTTTTCCATTTGGTGTGGAGCAGAGCTGTCAGTGATAGAGGATGGACCATTTCTTTTTCCAGGTTGTAGTTAGATGATTGTGTGATCCAGTCCATGCTGATTCTAAGCAAGCAGGCAATATTGTACAGTCTTATGTTTGGGAGGCTGGCGCCCCCCTCGCCCCTGGGGAGATGGAGTCTGTGCAGTGCTATTCGTGGTCTTTTGTTTTTCCAGACAAAAGTGGTCATGGCCTTATTAAGTAGTTGTATATCTTTATGTTTGAGGAATAGAGGGATGGTTTGCATAGGATAGAGCAAACGGACGAAGCTGACCATCTTTATCAGGTGGCATCTCCCCATGAGCGAGAGCGGCAAGTCCATCCACCCATTCAGTTCCTGAGTGATTTTAGTGATGGGGGGGGGGGGGTAGTTCAGGTAATAAAGTGAGGCGGGAAGTTTCCCAATTTTTATACCCAGGTAGGTAATGTATGAGTGGGCAAGTGTGAAAGGGGAGATCATCGGCAAACAATGAGGACCGTAGGGTGGAGTCCCCAATTTTTATCCCGTGGAGGGGGGCCACGTAATTGATGTATCTCGATAGAGGTTCAAGGGCGATGTTGAAAAGGAGGGGGGAGAGGGGGCAACCCTGTCTGGTACCTTTGAATAGCCTAAATTCGGTGGTGAGGATGCCTGCCACCACCAGTCTGGCCGCCGGGGCCCTGTACATGGCCTCGACCAGGTGGAGGAAGGGTCCCTCAAAGCCCATCCTGGTCATAACTAACTGAAGCCAGTCGAAATTGACGTTGTCAAAGGCTTTTTCGGCGTCCAGCGTGATGATGGCCCGGTCCCCCATCGGGTCTAGTCTGGCGGTCTCTAGAACCGCCAGGACCTTCCGAATATTGAGGGTGGCTGTTCTACCTTTGACGAAGCCCGACTGGGCCGGGTCAATGATGTGGGGGATTATTAGGGCTAATCTTTTGGCTACGATTTTTGCGTCAATGTTGAGTAAGGATATAGGTCAGTATGAACCGGGGTCAGTAGGGTCTTTACCTTTCTTTTCAAGGAGTTTAACAATTGCCTGATTGCTGGTGGGGGGGTAAGGGCCACCCTCCCATACTCGGGAGTAGACCGCTTGGAGGGATGGTGTTATTTTGCTTTGGAGCATTTTGAAGAATTCACCCTTGAACCCATCTGGGCCTGGAGCTTTAGAGGGTGTCAGGTGTCTGATGATGTCGCTTATTTCCTGGGGCGTTATGGGAGAGTTGAGGGATTCCAGCTGGGACGAGGAGACTCTAGGGAGAATTACTTTGTCGAGGAAGGAGAGGGCCGAGTCTTTATTCATAGGGTCCGGGGCATATAGTGCGGAGTAAAAATTGAGCATAAGCTGACTAAGTTCTTCTGGTTTGGTTTTTAAGTTTCCTGTGGTGTCACGGAGAGAAGTGATATGGGTTGGTTTATGAGGGCCCTTACATAGCCTAGCTAGGAGTTTACCAGCTTTGTTGCCGAACTTATGGGAAGGAGCTGTTTCATTAAGAGGGATCTCAGAGGAGCAGGGTCGACCTTAGGGAGTTGAGAGGGTATTGCGGGGTCCTTTATTCGCTGTAGTAGTCTGTGGACTGTGGGAGATTTCGAGGTCCGG
>BLSH010548835.1:319793-342448 GCA_018402905.1 Glandirana rugosa
AACAGGAAACAAAACAATTCATTAGTAAGTAGAAAGTGTGGAGATTACAAGTGGAATACATTTTCTTTTGCATATTTATGGCACTTCATTATGGATGTAGAGCACAGTTCTTCTCTTTGTATGTGCAGTGCAATCCATCAGAAGCCCAGTCTGTCATGACAAGGTCCTGAGCCTTCCTTACGTTATCAAACTTAGAAGATGAGAAGAACGTAACTAAAACTTTCTACACCATAAAACATTTTCAGTGTCTTAAAAAGGCTAGATTTTCCAATTTTCTACAAAACAAGGAGCCTTATCTGTGTTAACACTGTGTTGCCACAATAAAATGCAATCCAATGTTCTACCTATGTATAATTTCTTCACAAATGTGTAGGAAACCATTACACAGGAATTGAGCTAAGAAAGCTGCAAATTTGGCTTGCTTGTCTCTTGAAGTACACATACACGGGATGAATATTGGTCAAAATACAAATGTTTATTCTGGCTGCCTAAAATTGTCGACAAGTTACCCGAACTTTTGAGAATATATATTTTATTTATTTATTAACACAATATATATTTTGTTTTATTTTATTTATTAACACACACACACAGCAATAAAACACTGTATAACAGAAACCACTAAGCTAGAGAAAGCTCATTAAATAATGAATAAAACGATATTGAATCATTTTTTGGAGTATTGGAAACAGCTCATACGTTGATCAGTGTATCAAACAATAACATAAACTGCACTATATGCCCCTACTTGCTAAAATGTATCTGTAGAATGCAGATGTATATAATGAAAAGAGTGGCTAGGGATATGATAATAGAAAATGCATCTGAGATTACTTAAACTTTGAGTTTACCTTTAAGAGCAAGAAACTCAAAGTACCCCTATTACCTTAAATGTGCCGAACAGCCTCTCCTATGCTCTCTGTTAACAAGGAAATTACTCAGCCTTCTAAATAAGTTCTAAATCCTGGAGATTAGAGTGCCAATACTGGACACTGAGGCCCTCTTACTCTAAAATGAGATTGCATGTGGGTCAAAGTTAAATACAATAAGCTGCTAGTGCTTCCCCTAGGATGCACAGTTTTCAAGATAATATGCATGGCATTTTTTTTTTTACATTTTGCAAGTCTGGATATTTTAAATCATTTTGAGAATTCAAATATTCTGCAATTAAAATGACACCGCTTCTTCGGGAGCTTACAAAAATTTTCTAAAGTAAAAATGGAGAAACATACAGTGAGTATCTTTACAGTATGTTTATACATAAAACATTCCAGCCATATGCTTTATACAAAATATATATATATGTATGAGAGTGTAAGAAATATATCAGCATCCCCATAAGAATGAATACATCTGCAGCTGTGACAGGAAAACAAGCATGTTCACCAATGGTCACACCTCAGTCTATCCCTATCTGGCAATCAGAACTCCATTCAATAATTAACAGATAAATGGTACTAACATCTCCCATGAAAGGCAAGCAAGACTGTTAACAATCCAAAAGGACTCTGCTGGCCACGCATGCGCGATCGGAGGGGAATGCGTGCACGCCTCATTACCGGCCAGGTGTTGCATGAGCTGTTGGCTCTGCTCCCTGATTGGGTCAGTTGTGCCCATAAGTTTACATATTGTGGTAGAATTTATGATTTCTTGGCCATTTTTCAGAGAATATGAATGATAACACAAAAACATTTCACTCATGGTTAGTGTGTGGCTGAAGCCATTTGTTATCAATCAACTGTGTTTACTCTTTTTAAATCATAATGACAACAGAAACTACCCAAAATACCCTGATCAAAAGTTTACATACCCTGGTGATTTTTGCCTAATAACATGCACACAAATTGACACAAATGGGCTTGAATGGCTATTAAAAGGTAACCATCCTCCCATGTGATCTGTTTGCTTGTAATTAGTGTGTGTGTATAAAAGGTCAGTGAGTTTCTGGACTCCTGACAGAACCTTGCATCTTTCATCCAGTGCTGCACTGACGTTTCTGGATTCTGAGTCATGGGGAAAGCAAAAGAATTGTCAAAGGGTGTGCGGGAAAAGGTAGTTGAACTGTATAAAACAGGAACGGGATATAAAAAGATATCCAAGGCTTCCTGATTTTACTTGCACCTATATAATGTCAATTTGGATAACATTCGGTTATTTACTCAACCTTTTACTGTATTATAAAAATGTTTAAGGCCTGCCATGACTATGTACCACGTAAAACAATATATTTCCTGCATTCATACTCGAACAAAATATTCTGCACTAGTAATTGCTTTCAATTACAGTGTACATTCCTGTTTTTTCCATTATTCCTAAAAAAAATTTAATTGTGAAAGAAAAAAAAAAAGATATCCAAGGCATTGAGAATGTCAATCAGCAGTGTTCAAACTCTAGCCAAGAAGTGGAAAAGGAAGGGTTCTGTTGAAACCAAACTATGGTCAGGTAGACCAACTAAAGTTTCAGCCACAACTGCCAGGAAAATTGTTTGGGATGCAAAGAAAAACCCACAAATAACTTCAGGACTCTCTGAAAACATGTGGTGTGGCTGTTTTAAGATGCACAATAAGGAGGCACTTGAAGAAAGATGGGCTGCATGGCCGAGTCGCCAGAAGAAAGCCATTACTACGCAAATGCCACAAAGTATCCCGCTTACAATATGTCAAACAGCACAGAGACAAGCCTCAAACCTTCTGGCACAGTCATTTGGAGTGATGAGATCAACATTGAGCTTTTTGGCCACAATCACAAACGCTACATTTGGAGAGGAGTCAACAAGGCTTATGATGAAAGGCACACCCATTCCCACTGTGAAACACGGAGGTGGATCGCTGATGTTTTGGGGATGTGTGAGCTACAAAGGCACAGGAAATTTGGTCAAAATTGATGGCAAGATGAAGGCAGTATGTTATCAAAAAATACAGGAGGAACATTTGCATTCATTAGCCAGGAAGCTGCGCATGGGACGTACTTAGTCATTCCAACATGACAATGATCAAAAGTCGACCTGTCATTGGCTACAGCAGAATAAAGTGAAGGTTCTGGAGTGGCCATCTCAGTCTCCTGACCTCAATATCATTGAGCCACTCTGGGGAGATCTCAAACGTGCAGTTCATGCAAGACCGCCCAAGAATTTCCAGGAACTGGAGGCTTTTTGCCAAGAGGAATGGGCAGCTTTACCACCTGAGAAGATAAAGAGCCTCATACATGAATACCACAAAAGACTTCAAGCTGTCATTGATGTTAAAGGGGGCAATACATGGTATTAAGAGCTGGGGTATGTAAACTTTTTATCAGGGTAATTTTAGGTAGTTTCTGTTGACATTAGGATTTAAAAAGAGTAAACACAGTTGATTAATAATAAATAGCTTCAGCCATACACTAACCATGAGTGAAAAATGTTTGTGTTATCATTCATATTCTCTGAAAAATGGCCAAGAAATCATACATTCTGCCAGGGTATGTAAACTTATGAGCACAATTGTATATAAAGCTCATTAGTGAGCCTTCACTGGCATCAGCATCACTACAAACACTCCTGTGGTCTGATCTGTGAGGTGCTATCACACACACTCTAGGTATGTACTGCTATAATCGTGTGCCCTTTTGCCTACTTGGTTATACTGTGCTGATATGCTTTGCATCTTTTTCATCTTTAGATCATCTCCACTTATAACCTTTCCTTTTGGATTGTTAACAATCTCAATTACCTTCCATAGGGGATGTTACTACCATTTATCGGTTACTTGCTGAATGGAGTTCTAATTGCCAGGAATAGGGATAGACTGAGGTTTTTCAGTGATATGAAATGCAGGTGAGACTTCCCTAGCACCCAACACCAGGTCTGCTTAGTTACCTTTTTGACTTTATTGGATTATTTGGCTACTGTGTCATAACATACTGTCCATATGGATGGTGGGTGCATATATGCCTCACTGACTGCTTTATACACATACCTTTAGCAATTCTACTGTAATGGGAAAGTTAGCAGTCCCTGTTATAGTGCACCCTTGGAGGGAAATATATTCAGTATTAGCCTAACTGGGGTGTGATCACTGGTGAACATGCTTGTTTTTCTGTCACAGCTGCAGGTGTATTCATTCATTCTTATGGGGATGCTGATATCTCGTTCTTAAACTACATAACCATCTAAAGATACTCACTGTACGTTTCTCCATTTCTATTTAGAAAATGTTTGTAAGCTCCCGAAGAAGCGGTTTCCGGCGAAACATGTAGAGGTTTGTCTGCAAACTATACTGTCCAATTTTACGATTGTGTCACTATCATCAGGATTCCTGTCTAGGTGTTACTGATTGGTGTGGCCAATTTGTTGGAGACTACATTCAATTGTAGACCCATACAGAACTGATTTTTTTTAATGAATTTGTTATAAAGATTTTGATAATATTTTTATGATTGGTGCCTATAAGTCCATTACACCAATTAACGTTTTATTGTTTCTGTTCTCCCCATCACAAAAAAAAAGTCAGGACACTATTGTGTAGAACAATTACCTGCATGAAGGGAAACCACAATATCCACAGTGGATCCGGGTTCACAGCTACTATTACTTGGTTTCACTCTGTATTTGTCTGGGGCAGTTGTCCTAACCTAAAAGCAATGCAAACATTAAATTCCACAGGTATTATACCAGATAAACCGTAATACCGATACAAAAATATTGTTAGAGACAAAAGCAGGTCTCCTTATGATAGAGTTTACAATCTCTTAAGGAAAGAGAAATGGACACAAAGGTTTATATAGAATCTCTACACACCAACCATTAAAAATATATAATACACATATTAATGCTAGTATTTGAGTGATCAACCCACTGTGAGCAGATGTTAGAAGACACCAGAAAAATCAGTAAAAAATATATATTTTTTTACTTTTAACAAGAAGGTTATATTGTAATATGGAAAGAGGATGTGAATTGGATGGCATGGATAGATTGTGTGATCAGCAGAAAACAGTGAAAACCTGATTCCTTGATGTTATCCAGTATCTTGGTGATATATGCTCCTTTGTGTTTTTATGGAAAGCTTGAAATGTTTATAAAGTCTGATTTCTTAAACATTTTGGATAGAGTACGGAAAGGGAAGGGTAAGACCATTTGTCAAATTTTATTGCCACAATCCCAGTGTGGAGGTTTAGAAGTATATCCTTCAATTTTTGCTAGACCTAAATTTTAAACTTCAAACCACGCTGCTGTGCATTTTGTTCTGTGGTATTTAGGCGCCTTTCTCTATTCCTTTATTTGATGTATCCACATGGCAACTTCAACCTTCACCCTCCACATTGTAGGGTTTATTTTGTTGGTAATGGGGAAGTGTGTATTTAAAGAAGGCTTGAGATATTAAAATGTGTAAGCCATTTACAAACCAAACCATTGTGTAATCTGCCTTTAGCATACATTTTATCACAAGTTGCAAAGTAAACAGCTTTTTCCCTTATTTTTCTCTATGGTCACATGACTGCAAAGCTCTGTCACCTCTCTTTAACCACTTCAGCCCCGGAAGAATTTCCCACTTTAGGACCAGAGCAGTTTTTGCGATTCGGCGCTGCGTCGCTTTAACTGACAATTGCGCGGTCGTGCGACGTTGTATCCAAACAAAATTTGCGTCCTTTTTTTCCCACAAACAGAGCTTTCTTTTGGTGGTATTTGATCCCCTCTGCGTCATTTCTTATCGCCGCTATAAACAAAAGAAGAGCGACCATTTTGCAAAAAAACCCAAATTTCTTACTTTTTGCTAAAATTCAAATCCAAAAAAAAATATAAAAAAACATTTTTTTTCACCGTTTTTGGCCGATTTATATTCTTCCTCATATTTGCGATAAAAAAATTGCAATCGGCGTTTATTGATTGGTTTGCGCAAAAGGGGCCGCGTTTACGGATGGTGAGAATTAATTTCTGGGGTTTTTATTTTTTTTTTATTTTTTACTAGTAATGGCGGCGATCTGCGATTTTTAGCGGTAATGCGATATTGGGGCAGACATGTCGGAACATTTTTGACACTTTTTTGGGACCAATGACATTTATTCAGCGATCAGAAATTTAAATGTCCACTGATTACTGTATAAATGTCATTGGCAGTGAAGGGGTTAACTTGGGGGGGAGAGCTAGGGGTTAACTGTGTTCCCTGGGTGTGTTCTTACTGTGGGGGGGTTGGGCTAACATGGGCATGAGAGATCTAACTGATCCCAGTGACAGGGATCAGTAGATCTCTCATGCCCCACTGACAGAGTGGGGAACCGCCGTGTTTACATCGGCGGTTCCCCGTTCTTTCCCTGTAGCCGCTCATCGCGGCTCCCCGGTGGACATCGGGTCCACCCGAGCCGCGGGCACACTCCCCAGGAGTGCAGCGGGGGCGCGCGCCCCCTGGTGGCCAAATGCGGATCGCCGCTTATTTACGGCGATTCGCGCAGGGCTCCCCGACTGCCGCCATGAAAACACGGCGCGGTGGGGAACCTGTTAATGTGCGGCTGGTGGGAGAGAACTCTCTCTCCCTCCTACAATGCCTACAGCAGTGGGGCTCTGGGAACCTCTAGGGAATTCAGCCCAGTTGTCTGCCTACCCAATGCAGAGAGGAACCACAGTTTTGTGGTCACGTATAGAAATACAAGGGAAAAGGGAATTTAAATTGTGATTTAAGGCAAAATGCATAAAAAGACAATGGGAAGCACTGGAAACCAACTACAAAGTACTCACTAGATGGTACCTGGTCCCCTCCAGGATATCCAAATTCCACCCAAACAACCCTGCTACTTGTTTCTGCAGCTGCTCAGATCAAGGCTCACACATGCATATTTGGTGGGACTGCCCGATTGCCCGCGCTCTATGGACTGAAATCTTTCAACTACTATCTCGTATGTTGACATGCCCTTATTGCCAGATCCTGTAGTGGCTCTCTTGAACGGCAAACCTCCTGCACTGCCTTAAAGACAATTTAAACTCTTACTCTATGTCACAACAGCTGCCAAACAGTCCATAGCTAAGGCATGGAAATCCACCACACTTTCCAAGGTTCCAATTAAACACCGGATCAACCAGGCATTCATACATGCTAAAACTGAGGCCAGCTACCTAGACAAACTCTCCAAATTTGAAAAACTCTGGAACCCATGGATCACCCATGGTCTACCCCAGGATTTGATCAATCACTGATCATTGATAATGGGTTAACGAACCACGCCAGAACTACGTGTCCCTATGCCGCTCTGAACTGGTGCCCACCCACTGGAGATACCCCCTTCTTCATCACCCCCCCCTTACCCCCCCCATTCGGGGCTTTCCCCTACTTCTGATCCTCCCTCCCCCTAATACAATAACGTATGAGTTGTGGGAGGCCTTTGTTTTCCCCCTTGGGCTGGGCCGCATGGCCGGACCCCAGCTTGGGAAGCAAACCTTCCGTCACCTTCACCACCCCTTTTATTTATTTATTTTTTTATTTATTTTTCTTTTCCCAGCCTGAACATGCTGGGTTTTTATATGCTCTCGCTATTACTGAGCTCTGCTATCTCATACTATAGTATGCTAATTCCCCCACGTTAGGATGTTACAAATATATGATATATTGCTTATTTCTATACTCGACTATATTGCTCAGATTGTTCCTTATCTCCTATGTAACACGGTTATATTTGTATACTGTTCATCTATTCTCTGCTTTCTCATCAATAACATGTCTGAAAAGAAAAAAAAAAAAAAAAAAAGACAAATGGGAATTAATGGGGAGACAGCATTTAAAGGAGGGGCTTGGGATAACATAAACATATAATTTAAGTGGTTTTCTCCATCTCCTTTTCATAATTTACACTGATGTATACCTAAATCTCTTCCCAGTTTTTCAAAATGAGTTGTGTGTAATTTTTGCTTCACCTTGGTGCACTTTCTATAGGAATTAATGTTAAAGCACAAAAAAATGTGTGAAAAGCCCAATTAGCAGATGCGAATGCAGCCAAGCAACTTGCCATAGGTACATAAAATAAGGTCCATTGAAAATTACAGTAATCTGTTATGAGTTGCCAGTTGAGCGTCATCACAGCTCACATAATCCTAAAGAAAGATTCAGCAATGGCAAGTCTTATGCTGGCCATAGACTGTTCGAATACCGGCCACTTCAGCAGGAACCGGACAATGGGCAGGCTTGATTGATCAACTTGGGTACAACCAGCCTGCCAGATTTTACAAGCAATTAGCGCTAACGGCTGGTATAGCGGCATCGGCTTCCCCCACCGGGAGAATACAATGGCTCGGCGGGAAGGATTCCCACGTCAACACGATTTGTGTTGATGGGGGAAATTGAGCGGATTTCTTTCACTCCGTCCATGACTTTTTATACATGTTAATCAACTCAATTTCCTACTTTCATAAATTGAAGATACAGTTTTATAGAAGGGGTTAAAATACTATAACAATAAGCCGTTAGGCTGAAACATGCAAGGGGGTTTGATTCATCTGGATTTGAACCCTATTACTCATTTCTATTTGATCCTTCTGTGCGCCCATATTTGCTGGCCTTTCACTGTTAAAACACTACAACCAACAGATGTATTCTAATTGGTTTGTGAGATAAAGGAATTAGAAAACCATGTCCCCAAGTTCAGTGGGCTCAAGCAGAAGATTATGGTGAGAGGAAAACCGTAACAGAAAAATATGGGGTACTACCATTGCTTATCTAGGTATGGAAAAATTAGTTGTCTAGCTTTTTCTGGCTTAGGTACTGTCACTGACCACTAACAAGCATGCAGCAAGTTAAAGCAGAACTATAATTAAAATATTTGCCATAGCACTTTATTTTCTCTTAGGCCCCCTTCAGAGCCTTTCAAATACCAGTTAATTCTTCCAGTCAATGTCAGCTCATGGAGGCTCCTGTGCTGGGGTTACAATGCTGCACTGCTCTTAAATTCAAAACCGCATTTTCACCCTCAAGTAGGTTATACCTGCTTGAAATACAGTGGGATGGAAAGATATTAAAGGGGGCATGGCTATCCATCTTGTCACTGCTGATTCACAAACCTATAGCTCATCAATCAGCACCTGAGCTGACAACACCTAGTCCTGCCCACTGCTTTCTGGATTCACAGCACTTCTTCTGAATGAAGGAAAATTTTGAGAATATACATTTTTCTTTTTGTGAGGCTTGTGTATCACACAGTAAGTGGATTTGTGACCGTTAGAACTATAGATCTGCATACTTGTTCCAGGGTAACACTGAAGGCACCAGGTCAGCAAAAATCTTGCCCTTTATTAACCCCCAGGTTCCATAATACATTTAATGAACATGCACAAATGGGATGGTTTGATCATTTCCCAATACAACTATATATATATATATATATTATATTAATATATGTACAAAGTAATGGCTTCTTTTGTTTTACCTTAAAAGACACTGTATTTTTGGTCACATTGTTGAGAACAATAGTACACTTTCTTTCTCCGCTTTCCTTGGTTCCAAAATGCAATTCTTCTGCAGGACTAACAAATAAACAACTAATTAATGTAATGTTTATAGAAAAAAAATACTTTTTTTTAATGAGAAATGACAGACGTTGCATAATAGTTTATTATTACAGAACTTTTCCTTTTGCAAGGACAAAAAAATTAAACAGTGTGAACCCTTTGGGAGCTCTATTTGAGAGGGAAACCGATGAAAACATCAATAGCGAGATGTGACTTTGGTGCACAAACGAGTCACATCAGCAAAAGTCAGAAAACACTTTTTTTTGAAGACTGAACAAGCTGGATGTCAGCAGTTTAAGAAACTTGTTTCTCAGTCCCCAAAGACACCAAATTTTAGGAGAGTAAACTTCAAACTCTCTAAGCTCTGATCTTCTGTCATACCTAATGTGTAGTAAAGGTCCCTTAAAAACCGTTGACGTCTTCCTGTTGTTTTTCAGCTTTGAGTCAGTCTTTTCACTATCCTCGTGTTTGAAAAGATCTTCAGTGCAGTTCATCTGCAATAGAGAAGACGACGCAAAGTTTAATGCAATCACAAAGCACCATGATCAAAGTAAAATTGTGCATTATTATTAAAATGTTATAAGTTTCATAGGAACTAAGGATATTTTGTAGTTAATTTGACATTAACACAGTATTCATGTTATAACAGCCAATTAAGATTAACCAACAACATTTTTTAACAGCACCACAGAACAAAGCAGAGTCTTTGGGATGTAGATGCAAGATTAAAAAATACCTTTTCCTTATGTACCCTACAGAGGACGTTTTGAAGACAAAAGCAAATACAGCAAATACCTGAATTATGAATGGATGCCATCAGGCCAAGTCAGCCACCGGGTTTTGTATCTCTCAAGGACTCTGGTAGTAACATCTGTACACTTCAGTTCCCAGGTCCATTCACCTGATGCATCAGCCATTAGAAGAGGAAGCTAATCACAATTCTAATGGTTCCATTTACTCAATTTAAACTAAAGAGGATGTAGCAGGGATGAGAGGCTTAGGAAGTGAAAAGTTAATCATTTTGTGACTAGGTCATTGATGACTAATGTTCAAGTTAATTTGGTGGATAACTTGACTATAAGGGCTCATTCTTTTTCTCTCCAGGCAGTTGTAACACAGTTTTATCACCAACCCAAAGAACAACATGCAGCTTATCAGGGGCTGTACACGTCATGGCAAGAATTATTCTCCTGTCACATGAACAGGGTTGCGATGGAACTGCCCCAGTAGCAGTGCAGTGGTATGTGCTTTTATAGGTTAAAGTGGTTGTAAACCATAGAAAAAAAACAAAAAAAAAAACCTGCAAGACAAAAGACATAATGAGCTAGTATGCATCGCATCGCATGAAATACTTACCTTAGATCAACACTGTTGCTGTGGTCCCCAAACACCGCTGTGACCAGCGTCATGTCTTCTGTATCTTCTTCCGGGATCGCAGGCTCCAGCCAATCACAGCACGGGCTCCAGCGCTGTGATTGACCGGAACAACAATTACGTCACTCCCATGCATGCGTACGGGAGCCACCGGTTACGACACACTCACTGAACAAAGGGCACCCTGGGGCCATTTCTTCAGTGCGCATGTGCCGATGACGTCGGCACATGCTGATACAGTGCATATCTCCTAAACCATACAGGTTTAGGAGATATTCACGATACCCACAGGTAAGCCTTATAATAGGCTTACCTGTAGGTTAAAGTGGTTGTAAAGGGTTTACAACCACTTTAAAACAGCTGCTGAGGACACAACATACGGAGGTTGATTTACTAAAGGCAAAGAGTCTGTGCACTGCAAGTGTAGTTGTGCTAGATCTGAAAGCTCTGAAATGAGGGAAAGTTCTGCTGATTTTGATCATCCAATCATGCTCAAGCAAAAATGCTGTTTTTTATTTTCCTTGCCTTTAGTAAATCAACCGCACTCCCAGCCAACCTTTAACAAATGAGGGCAGTAAGGGCTGCTGCTAATGTAGACTTACTTGAACTAAAAATTTGCCTAGCTCATTTAAATTGTTTTTTTAGAGGCATACAGTAGAATGCTTATACTTGGTACATGTTTAAAAACCTCTGAAAAATGAGTATAGCAGAATAAATTGTATTCATTTTTATTAGTACTTTAATTGTATTGTGGAAATTTACAGCGTTAAAAAGAACACCACCATTTCAGGGAGCAGTGGCATCTGCAGGGTGAGGTTTTAGTTCTGTAAATGAACCTCAAGTATGTTTTAACTTGCATAGTAATCACATCACTGTGAACCACTTTGGTTCCCAATTGTCAGTAAGGACAGAAGTCATCAGCAACAGTCTACACATAGTGTTGGCTGCTAGCTGTCAACATGGGAATGCAGAAATACTTTACCACTAGTATCATACCTCTGCCTTTTTTTTTTTTAATTTTTTACACACCCTCAGTTCTACCATCCAAGATCAACGCTAGAAATGGCTCAAATAAACTGTGATTTTACTTCATATACTTTGGACCTGCCCTAAGATGCAACCATTCTGGCAGGTGGTATAGACTATCCTCTATAATCTTTTACAAAATCAAGACGCCTTTTGATCCCTCCACTTACTTGCTCAGACTTCCACCTCCTAATGCATCTTAAAGTGGAACTAAAACCTCACATCCATTAGAGCCAAGGAAGCTGCCATATTTACTTCTATTTGATCTGCAGGTGCTGCACATGTGATAAGTTATGACACCAGCCATTTGATGGCTCGACAATTGGGTTAGGAGCACAAGCAAATGTAACAGTTATCATTCATGTCATGTCTTGAATTTTACTGTTTTCTGAAACCGTTAAATCAATGAGTTTAATATGGCTTTAAAGTTCCAGAAAGTTACTGTTGCATGGAATAACCGTTTCAAACAGGGTTCCCAGGCATCCTTGGGTGCCTTCAGGTTTCTTTAGTAATGTCTTGGCAAAATGCTTTAAAATTGCCCAAAAGTTGTATAGCGTATGGATGAAGCCTGTGCACTATTACAACCTTCCAGCAGCCTGCATCCCTACAACCAATGATGTCATTGGCTGAGAAGGAGGATGGCAGGCACCTACACAGCATCCTTGTGTGCGTCTCTCCCTCAGCACTGGGGTGAGGGAGAAGAGAAACACTGGAATACTAGCCAGTGCCAGTGCTTGCTTTAGAAGACTAAATCACCTCCAAAGTTGGGTGTTCTACGTGCGTGAATGTGGTTGCGTTATATAAAACTAATCATTTTGTTTTTTACATTTTAGAATGGGTGCTTTGAGATTGTGTAGTATTTTAAAGGGTACCTTGACTGAAAAGAGGTTGAGAAACACTGGAATAACTGACACTAGATGCTAAAAGCAGAACAAAAAGTGGAACTAAAGTCATCACACACTGGTCAATGCAGCCAGCGGAAGACCAGCGCACAGAAGACCAACATTGGATAGCTAGTACAGGAAGCTCCTCCTGAGCGCTTCAGTTTATTTTTTGTTCAGATTGCTGGGTTGAAAGAAAAAAAAAAAGAAAAAAAAAGGTAGTGTGTACCTAGAGTTTCACTTTAAAGTGGTTGTAAACCCATTTGTTAATTTTCAGGCGATCCCCTGTCTTCCATAATGCAATGTATCCACTGTATATACTTTATTTTAAAAAATACTGTTCTACACCTTATATCATAGCGCTGCTCTGCGCTCACGTGACTGGCAGCCTCTCTTCTCTCGCGATCTGACAGCTTAAGCGGGAGGGGCCAAGAATCCCTTGCTGACATCAGTCGGGAAGAGAGGTGGAGAGAAGAAGCCGGTCACGTGAGCGCAGAGCAGCACGAAATAAAGTGCAGAACTGCATTTTTAATAAAACATATACAGTGGAGACATGCATTATGGGAGACGGGATTGACTGTAAATTAATAAGTCATGATTAAGCTGAAGCCCGCTGTGCAAATGCCTTTCATCTTAAACCCTCAGAATTCGCAAGCTACTTTCTGGGACCATTAATTCTGTTTGTAGAATGTCTACATAATGCAGAGCTGAAAACTTCATCATAGTCTAACTAGTGTGCCACTGGGATGAAAGTTCAGACATGTCAGATTTAACAGGTTACATGTTTTTGTTGTGTTTGTTTTTTGACTCAGTGACTTCACAGGTTTTGAAGGCAGTATTAGAAGGTTGGCAATTAATGTTTTCTTTTTTTTTAATGCAAGTTGGCAAAGGCAATTTCATATTTCCAACCCTGAACCCTGGTTCACATTGGTGCGTTTTGTCATGCGATGTGACATGTCAAATCACATGCAAAATCGGTGGCAATGGAACGGTTTGCCGCACCAATTTCCAAAAGTAGTTTCTATACTACTTTTTGCGATTTCAATAGACATCTGTGCAGCAACCCGCGCAGATGTCTCTGAAATCGCACCTGAACTCGGGACTGACATGAGGGAATGAAATGGTGGGAGTTCAGCTGAACTTGCACGGTTTCATTCCCACACCTGGGCTAAAGGTTTATTTTAAGAGCACTTTAAATCAGTTTTTTTGTAATGATGACCAAGAGACAAGTGAGGAATTTGGGTTAGGTTTTTATTGCCAATGCAGTAATGTAAAAACAAAAATCACACATTGTTAATTATATTGATGGTAGACATTCAAGAGTCCCTGGTACAAAAACAGAAGTTGGAAAAAAAAAAAAAAAAGGGCTGCTGTAATCTTTTCTAGGTTTTCCAGACTCTTCCCTAAGTATATAAAGAAACTCCTCAGCACAGCAGAGGGAGATTTTGTGACTTTTAGAGAAGTTATAAGACTGTTTGTGGATACAAGGAATATGTAGCCATTTTCTCTTCCCATTCAAGCTATAGTCTATGGAAGGCCTGGATGCATGCCCTAAATAGTAAATAGTGGTTTTAACTGTTCCTAGCCTATTTAAAAGGTCTAGCCTGTATGAAAAGGTGTATTTATGTAGGGCAGCATGAATGCAAAATATAGGCCTGCTCTACGCGCTAGTATTTCCCATCAGAAAGAGAGTGGCAGGTAAATATTCTGTTTCCTTTCCAAACCCCTCTCCTAATTAAAGCGGTTGTAAACCTCAACAAAAAAAAAAAAACTGCAACACAAAGGCATAATGAGCTAGAATGCATTGCATACTAGCTCTTTATGAAATACTTAGCTGAGATCAAAGCTGTTGCAGCCGTCCCCGCACACCGCCGACATGTTTCCCAGAGCTTCTTCCGGGTTTGCGGGCTCCGGCGCGGTGATTGGCCTGAGCCGCAAAGACATTTCTCCCGCATGTGCGCGCGAAAGCCGCTGTCACGGCACGGGCCCTGAAGAAACTGAATCAGCGTGCCCTTTTTTCAGTGCGCATGCGCCGATGGCATCGGCAGCGTATACAGCGAATATCTCCTAAAATGTGCACGTTTAGGAGGTATTAACGGTACCTACAGGTAAGACTTATTATAGGCTTACCTGTAGGTACAAGTGGTGTAACAGAGTTTACAACCACTTTAATAGTACACCTCACCAATTTAAATCTTGCAGTTGGAACAGCTCCCACTGTTCAATGTATTTAAAGATTTTCAAACAAAGTGACCATATTACCACCTCCAGGCACAAACACTTGGGAGATGGTCCCATAGAACCCTATGGGTAGCTAATGCACGACCAGAACACAGAGAACTTGTGGAGGTAAGTAAACAAACCCCCGGGGACACAGGTATAGTGCAAGGAATGTATGCATGTGAGAAAACGTGAAGTGAGGTTTTGTGGGGTGTCTAGGTTAGCAAAGTGGGGCAAAAAAGAAAGTGCACTTGGTCTTTAAAAGAGGTGAATTTAACCCTGAGTGTTTGTTCTGCAATTTAGAACAATTACAAAAAAACAGAAGCTAAATCACAAACCCATGCTGTTATGTGTTCATTTATAATAAGTTTATTTGCCCTATACAAGTTTAGTTCCCCTATACAACAGAGTTCAGACTGGGAGACGGAGAAGCAGACCTTTATCTGTGCTACAGTGCTCATGTGCTAAACAAGAAAAATGCAAAAGGGAAGAGAGCAGGGTGATCAATTGTTCTCATTTTCAGGGACAACTTGTAAAAAATATCCTGTCCTCTAAAGTCCACGAACGGATGAGTGAAAATTTGGCAGCTGGCTGCGTGCAGAAAAAGTTTTTTTTTTTTAATGATCCTTTGTCCTGAGGTTTGTGTGCCTGTGCGATTATCACTTGTGGAACAGTAATTAGGAGTACTTTGTGGGTAAAAGGACTGTGGCATAGGAGTGCAGAGTATACAGTGATTAGGCTCAGGTTCTATTTAATCATACCAATTTACGCCACTCCCACTGCTGGGTACAATCTGACTATGACCACTGTTTGTCACGGTGCACCACAGATCTTGTTTTTCTTCTACATCCCGACATGCCCCAGGTCTTCCATAATCCCAATCATACTCATATTTTGTTACAGTTTTGACTTTTTCATTGTAAAGTCAGGCAGATTACTTAGTATGGGTATTGTCAATTGTAATTCTGCAACAGCTGGAGGCCCGTTAATTGCATATCCCTGATATAAAGTATCAATTCTTTTATAGGGTTAAGAGTTTATAATAGGAGTTTGTCATATCAACCGCTTCCAGACCGACCCACGTAGATTTACTGTAGCAGGATGACCCTTTTTGTTTGGCGAATCTGGGGCGCATGTGCGCGCCGCCAGTGACCTGCTGTGATTGGACACAGCGGGAGCCAATCAGCAGGTCTGGTGGACCCAGTGTCCACCAATCATTTCCCGAGGCAGACAGAACAGCGGTCTGCCTATATAAACAAGGCAGTTGGCCATCCTGTCAGAGGGGAAGATGGAGATCTTGTGTTTCTGCTAAGCAGGAAAAACAGATCTCTGTCTTTCCCCAAAGCAGCCCCCCACCCCTCCACAGTTAGCAAGCACTCCCAGGGAACACATTTAACCCTTTGATCGCCCCTGATGTTAAACCATTCCTTGCCAGTGTTAGTACAGTGACCTAGGTAAAATGTGTGTGCCGCTTAATAGGGAGGAGGTATGCGAACAGCGCATCTGCAACTGCTACTGGAGTGCTGACAGAGGATGGAGCCCATCCTGGCTCCTGCAAAGGTTCAAGAAAGGAAGGGTAACCCGTAACAGTAGCACATTCACGGGGCCCTACTGCAAAGAATGGAGTGGCAACCTCAGACTGGACTCCGACCAGGCCACACCCCCAACACATTTCACTCTGCCCCTGGAGCTTAGTCATGGAGATCATTAGTACAGTGACAGTGCATTTTTTTAGCACTGATCACTATTGGTGTCACTGGTCCCCAAAAAGTGTCAGTGTCAGATTTGTCCGCCACAACATGTAGCAGAATACATATTGGCCTAAATTGATAAAATTTGATTTTTTTTACATATTTTTATTGGATGTGTTTTATAGCAGAAAGTAATAAAATATTGTTTTTTATTTTTTTCTAAATAGTCTGTCTTTTTGTCGTTTCTAGCGCAAAAATAAAAACCGCAGAGGTGATCAAATACCACCAAAAGAAAGCTCTATTTGTAGAAAAAAAAAGGACAACAATTTTATTTGGGTACAGCGTCGCACGACTGTGCAATTGTCAGTTAAAGAAACGTAGTGCCGTATTGAAAAAAAATGGCCTGGTCATGAAAGGGGGTGGGGGTAAACCTTGCGGAGCTGAAGAGGTTTTAAAAAAAAAAAACAAAACAACAAAGTGCTCTGTCAGTAAATTTTTCAGGTTTTGTCAGTAAAAAAAAATGGTGGGGCGGCTGACAACCCTGGGAGAGCCGAGGCACAGTGTCATTTTCCCTGTGCATCCCTGGCTGTGCTGTCAGGCAGGAGTATGTAAATCTCATGAATAAATTGCACAGTATTACAAAAGTAAAAAAGTTGTATTTCATCTGTGGCTTTAGGCAACTCTCTGAAATTCAGCTTTAAATAAGAGGTGTCTAAATGCACATCATTACCTCAGCACATAGCAAGATTATTTGAATGTCATATTCTTGTAATTATCCTATCTCCATGCAGCTTTTACTCTAAACTACTGTTAAAATGTCAAAACCAGTATAGGTAGAAAACTATAGAAAGATACAGTGATTGCAACAGAAATGCCCAGTGACACTGGATGAAAATCATTCAAAGAGTGATTATATCTGGCCGTTTCATCACTGGCTCAAAGAAGCAGAAATAATCTTCACTCTGTAATGAAAGAAATAGACGTAAAAATTAAAAATACAATGGGAATTGTTAAAACTGGAACAGGCAGAATTTGAAACAGCTGGGCATAGTAACCAATCAGCTTCTGTACTTGTTCAGTTAACCTTAAAAGGATACTAAAGTCTCATTTTTTTTTCATTAAAAAGAACAAATGTTATACTTACCTCCTCTGTGCAGTGGTTTTGCACAAAGCAGCTCGGATCCTCCTCTTCTCAGATTCCTCTTTGCCGCTCCTGGCCCCTCCCTCCTGTTCAGTGCCGCCACAGCAAGCAGCTTGCTATGGTGGCACCGGAGGCAAGCCCCAGCTGTGTGTGTCCATTCAGATAAGGAGCTGCAGTTCGGGCCGCCCCCTCTCTCTCCTGATTGGCTAACTGACTTTGTATCAGCCAATCAGGAGGGCGAGTCCCGTGCTGCCGAGGCACTCATGCACATTGCTGGATAGAGGTGGGGCTCAGGTAAGCTTAGCTCTGAGGAAGGGGGTGTGCCTCGGAAACGTGCTAGCTGCTACCCCACAATGTGATTATGGCACAACTGTGTCCACACTGTCCAGCATTGTCTGTTTTTATGGCGTATTTGCTACCTTTTGAGTATTCCTTTTTTAATGATTCCATTATTGAATAAATGTTTGTTGGTAATGCACTAGGTGCATGTGCCTTTCGTTTTCAGGGCTCAAGTATTAGGTGGGCTAATGCACACAGAAGGTTTTTTATCTTAACACATAGAGTGCATTAAGATAAAAAAAAAACCTTCTGCCTTTACAACCACTTTAAGTGCCGGTTCACGCTATGCGGTGCGGGAAACGCATGCGATTTTGAACAGAAATCATACCGCATTTCTGTTCAAATCACATGCAATTACTCAGCAAAGTGATTTCAGCTAGAATTCTAAATGGCTAAAATTGCACTGACTCCGCACCAAACTTGTGCATCGCCCTTTGGCCGCCCCAGAATCATATTGAATGGGTGTGAACACCAAGGATTCTGGATTCCGATTCTGGGGTGTCTACTTAATATACACACCTGCAGTGGTTCGCATGAATGGGGTGCGATTTGGATGCAGTGCAGAATCTGCTGCAAATTCACACACAGGTGTGTACCGGCACTTAACGTAGAGGTTCACCTTTAGCTATATGTTACACCCATATTTAGGGTACTCTTGTAGTCCGCAGAATTTTCCTCTTCCACCCTCTATACAGCATTCCATGAGGGAAATTTACAACCACACATATAACAATTTATATTATACAAGTTATCCTGGAAGGGACAGAGCTCAATAAGATGGGCATAGTATTCTTAATAAGGTCAAACTAATGTAAATGTTTGGATGGATTATGGGTGGGATTTACTTTTGAACAATTTAAGGCATACACTAATAATGTGCTTCTATTTTAATGATGGTTTAAATTTCATGTAAAACGGTAAAATAATGCAATGATTTACAAATCACATAAATCTATCTATAATTCATAATGGAAAAGAGAAAACATATCAAATGTTTAAACTGAGAAAATGTACCATTTTAAGAAAAAAAAGGCAATTTTGAAACAGCTGGCATCAACACATCTCAAAGTTTGAGACAGGGCAACAAAAAGCTGACAAAGTAAGTGTTAATAACAAGGGAGGAGCTGGAGGAACATTTTGGAACTAATTAGGTTAATTGCCAACAGGTCAGTAACATGATTGGGTATAAAAAGAGAATCTTAAATAGTCAGAGTGTCTCAGATGTAATGATGGGCAGAGGTTCACCTTTTCATCTGTGAAAAGCTGGGTCTAAAAATTGTCAAACAATTTCAGAAGGGTCCTTCTACAGTAGTACATAATATCATCAAAAAAATTGCAAGAATTTGGAGGAATCTCTGTGTGCAAAGGACAAGGCCATAACACAATATTTGATACTCTTGATAGTCTGGCCCTGAGACGGCACTGCATTAAAAACAGGCATGATTCAGAGATCAACATAACTGCATGGGCTCAGGAATACTTCCAAAAATCACTGTCTGAACACAATTTGCGGTGCCGTCTCTATCATGCAAAGAAGAAGCCTTATCTGAACACGATCCAGAAACACTGCTGTCTTCTCTGGGCCAAGGCTCATTTAAAATGTTCTACTACAAAATGGAAACCGGTTGCATTGTTTTCTGGCATTCATTCTCCAGACTAAAGAGGAGAGGGACTTTTTGGGATTGTTATCAGCGCTCAGGTCAATAGCCTGCATCTCTGATGGTATGAGAGTGCATTAGCGCAGATGGAATGGGCAGCTTGTACATCTGGAAAGACACCATTGATGCTGAAAGATATATCCAGATTTTAGAACAGCATATGCTCCCATCCAGGCAACGTCCTTTTTTAAGGAAAGGCTGTGCATATTTCAGGACAATGGTAAACCGCATACTGCATGTATGACAATAACCAAAACCCTGTTTTTAACGCATACTGTTAGACAGGTTAATTTGGCTGGACGCAAGCTGGTTGGTAAGTAGAGCTTGAATTTTTCCTTGGATATTTTCCTTGGCCGTTTTTTGTCAAGTGTTGCCCTCCAATGCGCCTTGCTGTATAGACCAGTTATAGATGGGGGCAGTGGTTCACTTTTTTGTATGCTTGATATTGGTCAGGTAACACACTGAAACCTTTGCAGCCATGGTGCTGGGTGTTTAGCGTTCCCCTGTACCTTTAAGGTGGGTTGGGCAGCCCATATGCCCTCCATCTATCTAACCAGAATACATGTGCTTCCACTGTGGACCCTCTTATAAATTAGAGGTAGGACTAGAGGTAACAGGGTGCCTTTCCGGGGCCTCTAGCTTACGCATGCATTTGCAAATGTGTGTAACCAAACCCCCGTTTTTAACACATACTGTTAGACAGGTTAATTCGGTTGTTCGCAAGCTGGTTAGTAAGTAGAACTTGGATTTTTCCTTGCCTGTTTTTAGTCATTTGTTGCCCACCAATGCTCCTTGCTGCAGACCAGTTATAGACGAGGGCAGCAACTCACTTGTTTTTTTAATGTATGACAATAGTATGACTTTATAGTAGTAGAGTCCGGTGCTCAACTGGCCTGCCTGCAGTTCAGACTTCACCAATTGAAAATATTTGGCGCATCATGAAATGAAAAATATAATAAAGACGGCCCAGGACCGTTGAGCAGTTAGAACTTCTAAATCAGGCAAGGATGGGACAACATGACTCTCCCAAAACTCCAGCAACTGGTCTCCTCAATTACCAGGCTTTTACAAAGCTTTGCTAAAAAAAATTTGCCCGGAAGAAGGGGTGCTACACTGTGGTAAACATGGCACTGTCAAAGCATTTTAAGGATGTGTTTCTGCCATCAATTTCATAACTACCTAATTATTTTCTTAAAATTATACATCTTCATTTAAAAGTTTGACATATTTTCTATTGTGAATAAAATGAGATTTGCAAATCAATGCATTCTGTTTTTATGTAGATTCTTCACTGCATCCCAACTTTTTTGGAATTGGGGCTGTATAATGGATTCAGTCGATGGATTACAAAGCCCTCTCTATCAGCCAGAATGAAACAAAAATGCCAACTTCAGTGTATTTGGAGCCTACAATGTCAAAAGAACAGAAAAGATGCTGCAATTGTTACTGGGGTGCTAAGTAAACCATTCAAGGAGAAAAATGCAATTTAAGACATGAGTAAGCACGACACATTACATTTCTAAAAGCCATGTCAAAACCAAACTTGAAAATTAGGGTTCTAAATGCAATTAAACTTCTCACTAGTTCACAAAGATCACTAGGCTGAAATACAAGTTCAAACAGAGTGGTAAAAAACCAGAAGTACTCACAAGTTAACACAGACAATTCATTCTGCCTATCATTTTGTATGTTGGTTGCCCCTGGGAGATAGAGGACTATGTCAAGAGCAACCTTCATAATAAAAGCTATAGATATAACTTCTATAAGGCTTTACTCAAATATTGTGTTGTAGAACGCATGCACTCACTCAAGGTATGACGTTTCTGGAGTTTCAGAAAACTGATGCACGTGTGTGTGTTCTACCGCATGTACAATGTTCTTGGTGAGAAAAATAAAGTAATAAAGAGAAAATCTCATGATCGTGTATTGTTGAAAGTTTGGAATTTGAAGGTTCACCTTTGGGAATGTTACATGTTTCACCCGTTTTTAAAAGGTGGAACAATGTTCCCACTGCTGCAGCCTCTCTCCGATTCGCTGCCTCCAGTGACAGTGAGGCAGGGATTTTCTTTCCAAACTAAGCCCACCCGACTGCATCATTCATTCACAGAGTTCCGTTAATGGAAAAATTACAACTATTGTCAGCCTTTGCGGCTGGCAGCATGTAGTTTTCAATTAACTACCAGAACGCTGCTGAACATTCTAGGTAGTTCACTGATGGTTCCAATCACTGTTTAACTGCCTGCCCATACAACCAGGCAGCTTACACTGACTGTCTGCAGGAGTCCTGTATTGGACCCCCAATCTGCTGATCGGTGGGTACAATGCTTTCCAGGCTCCAATAAAAAAAAAAAAAATGATATATATATATATATATATATATATATATATATATATATATATATATGCACTTTGTTACCTGCAAAAAGATGTGCAATTATTATATATATATTTTAAAAAAGGTAAACTTATCCTTTAACTGATACCATTTATTGGCCAAGTCTATAATGATGTAAGTTATTGGGATTCCAGGCTACAGAATTCTGAAAAGTTTTCTGAAACCAACATAACTATACACAGTTACAAGGAGGGGCAATGGAATATAACTATGTAAAAAAAAAAGGCGGTGGTTTCGTTATCCTGACTGGACCATCAGCAGGATAACTCGCAATCGTGGTGTGTCACTCTGAAACACCGCAACTCCAATCGTGCTAAAGCACCTCTGACGGAGGCTCTTTACCACATGATCAGCTGTGACCAATCACAGCTGATCACAGCGGTAGTGGGGGTAAACGGCTTCTCGGACCTTAGGGTTATTGAATGTAGTAATATCTGAACCGGTTATTTACCATAGTCAATTTC
>BLSH010548835.1:348842-388218 GCA_018402905.1 Glandirana rugosa
ACAGCCAAACAAGTTTTCTCCTTTAATGATGATATTTATTGCTGTGTCAATCATGTAAGTCAATACTTTGTAGAACCACCTTTTGCCGCAATTACAGCTGCAAGTCTTTTTGGGGATGCCTACCAGCTTTGCACATCTAGAGTGAAATTTTTGCCCATTCTTCTTTGCAAAATAGCTCAAGCTCTGTCAGATTGGATGGAGAGCGTCTGTGAACAGCAATTTTCAACTTTTGCCACAGATTCTCAATCGGATCTAGGTCTGGACTTTGACTGGGCCATTCTAACACATAAATATGCTTAGATCTAAACCATTCCATTGTAGCTCTGGCTGTATGTTTAGGGTCGTTGTCCTGCTGGAAGGTGAACCTCCGCCCCAGTCTTAAGTCTTTTGGAGACTAACAGGTTTTCTTCTAAGAATGCCCTGTATTTGGCTCCATCCATCTTCCCATCAATTCTGACCAGCTTCCCTGTCCCTGCTGAAGAAAAGCATCCCCACAACATGATGCTGCCACCACGTTTCATGGTGGGGATTGTGTGTTCAGGGTGATGGACAGTGTTAGTTTTCCGCCACACATAGCGGTTTGCTTTTAGGCCAAAAAGTTCAATTTTCGTCTCATCTGACCAGAGCACCCCTTCTTCCATATGTTTGCTGCGTCCCCCACATGGCTTCCCGCAAACGGCACGAGACTTGCTTTCAACAATGGCTTTCTTCTTGCCACTCTTCCATAAAGGCCAGATTTGTGGAGTACACAACTAATGGTGGTCTTGTGGACAGATTCTCCCACCAGAGTTACCAAGAGCCTCTTGTCTGCTTCTCGGATTAATGTTCTCCTTGCCCGGCCTGTCAGTTTAGGTGGACGGCCATGTCTTGGTAGGTTTGCAGATGTGCCACACTCTTTCCACTTTCCGATGATGGATTAAATTACACACAGATGGACTCTATTTACTAATTAGGTGACTTCTGAAGGCAATTGGTTCCAGGGGCATCAGAGTAAAGGGGGCTGAATACAAATGCATGCTACACTTTTCAGATATTTATTTGTAAAAAAAAGAAAGAAACCCATTTACAATTTCCCTTCCATATCACAATTATATGCCACTTGGTGTTGGCCTATCACATAAAATACAATTATGTTCTTGGTTGTAACATGACAAAATGTGGAAAATGTCAAGGGGCATGAATACTTTTTTCAAGGCACTGTATACAATTATATCATGAATGGCAAATATTCCACATAGGACATGACCTGTTTCTTCTAGTTCATGCTCTTGGACTGAATTGATAGTTGTTCAAGAATGTTAAATATATTTGTATTGAAAGGTTGACCTCCTTCCAGGCTCACGCTGACTGAATCCTCCAAATAGAGAAGGTATGAATCACAAATCAGACACACTCACCTCTGTTCAGAGTAAGCAATTAAGTGCTGTAAACTTTTTTTTTTACACAGCAAAGGAGTGAAAGGAGGAGTAGACGAAAAAGGAGTCTAAAGATCAACCTGCTGGCTGGATAGAAGAGTACATCTAAAATCGATTAACATGTGCCACAACTAAAATAAAATGCATGAAACTGCTATCATTCCATGCTATACAAAATAAGGAACTACACCTCAAATTAAAATATTGTTATTTTTTTTTTCCAGGTATCTTTCATAGTCTTTTAAACTTTTTTTGAACTCCAAAGTGAAATACAATTTTCAGTACACATTTTATTACTATATTGCACTACATTTATAATTCCATAAATGTTCCATCGTAGAAAGACAAAGGAATTTGAGAATTTAAATGTAAATAAGGAATTCCTCAATCTGTTACTGGGCAAAAGCTGATTAAGTATGTTGCAGGATTTAAGAGTATTATAAGAATGACTGAATTTAAGATTATGTATTCAAGAAAAAAAAATATTCAAAGAACTGTAGAGATTTGTGTGTACAGTATATATTATCCTGTTGCCTACATGGGAATATATTTAAATGCAAGTTATTACTTGACTCTGACGAGAGGATTGTTCTGGGTTTTGAATGCTCCAAAACAATTTCAAAACATACATTTCCAAATAGTCTAAGCAGCCTTTAAAGTATTAGTGTTAAACATTCTTAACAAGCACATAGAGAAACCTCTTACTCACACAGCTGGGACAATGCACACAAAAAAATAGCTTTCTGCGATGGAGAATCCAAGAGCTATAGGACCCAAACACTGCAGTGCTGACACCAGTTCTTGCAATTTTAGTCCACAAAAAAAAGGTATGTGGTAGCATTCCACAGACCAGAATTAGGAGTGCATTTCTGGCAGATCAACCATTATTTTTCTGTACTTGCAAGGTCTTTAACCACTTGCCAACCAGCCGCCATCGTTTGACGGTGGCAGGTCGGCACTCCTGCGCAGATTGCTGTAGCTGTACGGCGGTACTTAAACACAGGAGCTTGCACGAGGGTCGGGCGGACATGATGTCTACTACAGAGGCAGAACAGGGATCTGCCAATGCAAACAAGGCAGATCCCTGTTCTGTCAAGGGACAAGACACAGATCTACTGTTCCCTGCAAATCGGGAAGAGTTAGATCTGTCATGTCCCTAGCAGCCCAGCCCCCACACAGTTAGAACACACCCAGAGTACATACTTAACCCCTTGATTGCCCCCTAGTGTTTAACCCCTTCCCTGCCAGCGACATTTATACAGTAATCAGTGGCTATTTTTAGCTCTAATCGCTTTAGAAATGTCATTGGTCCCAAAAGTCTCCGATCTGTCTGCCACAATGTTGCAGTCCTGATAAAAATCATAATAAAAATGCCATAAATCTATTCCCATAGTTTGTAGACACGATAACTTTTGTGCAACCCAATCAATATATTGCCTATTGCGATTTTTTTTTTACCAAAAAGATGTAGAAGAATACATATCGGTCTAAACTGATGAATAAATTAGTTTTTTAATATTTTTTTTGGATATGTATTATAACAAAAAGTAAAAAATATATATATTTTTTTGAAATCGTCACTCTGTTTGTTTATAGCGCAAAAAATAAAAACCACAGGCTGGACCAAATACAACCAAAAGAAAGCTATATTTGTGGGAAAAAAAGGACGTCAATTTTGTTTGGGTACAACGTCGCACAAATGTCAGTTAAAGCGACGCAGTGCCGTATTGCAAAAAGTGCTCTAGTCATTAAGGGGGCAAATCCTTCTGGGGCTGGGATTAAAGAGATAAAACGTATGATGTACATGTATTACATATTGCAGAGATGTACTGCATGTTTTTTTTTTTTTTTTAGTTATCAATTACTTTCACTGGTGTCAAAGTAACTTTTATGTGACTTCCACAAGTTTTCATATTTGTGATGTTTTATTCAATGTAAATTAAGCACTAGAGGTAGGTTATATAGATTGGTACTATAATGGCTACGTCTAAGGTCCCATTCACACACTGCTAATGCAGGTGCAAAAATGCAGTGTGGTGCATTGCATTACTGCTGATTATTAAATCGGTTTTTGACCCAGTTTGAAAATAATTAAAAGTCGTCAGCTAAAAAAAATGTAGGGGGAGGGGGAATGGGAGACAAACCTATTGTGTGTTGTGCTGTCACAGCTGTGTTTTGTTTGTGTGTTGCGGTTTTATTGCAAATGAATGACAATGCACGTACACAACACATTACAGTAAGCTGTAGTAGGTGGCACAGTACTGCAAGTATTAGCACAGCACGTGTGAACAGATTGGAGTGGATTAAGTTATAATCTGCACAGGTAGTGCATTGATTTTGACTGGTGAGTTGGTTCAATCCTAAACTTGCATTGTGAGATGGAGCAGTATAGTACAACCATTACATTGGTACATTGTATGATGACTTTAACCCCATACACATGATCAAAAAATCTGATGAAAAAGACCACTCTCGAAGCGATCGTAGGATAATTGGATCGTTAGTACAGAGCTTTTGAGAGCCGATCATGACAGTTCATCTGATCGGACATGCAGGAAAAATGTTCTCATATGATGCCCGATCATACGATTGTCGTTTAACCAGTTCAGTTGTCGTTCGAATACACAACAAATCACTTCTGATTTTTTATTCTGTCGTGCAAGAATTTTCGTGACTTGAGTAAACTCTTCCAATTCGATCCGATAATCTCATTGTGTGTACCGGGCATTAGACGCGCGTCTAAATCTCCCTTTCCTCTGAAGCCTGATCCGCGCTGGGGTCGTGTTTAAGAGGCTACTGACAGGAGGTGAGGAAACGATACAACACTTCCTCATCGCCTTTTTTGACCCCATTTTTGCTAACTAACACGGTTGCGGGGTGTTTGCGGTGCTTCCCCATTGACTTGGACATTTAGCGTTCGGCAGGCTTGCTGTCCACTGATCGTTTCAAGTTGGGTCAAGAAGCATCGCATGTAAACACTCCAATTTGCTGCAAATTGCAGCTTAAAGTGGATGTAAACCCGATTCGTGAAGTTTGACCTGGGAACATATATCTGCAGTGTTTTCTTATCTCTCTCCAAAGCGTCCCGTGGCTTTCTCCTGTCTCGTAGCTTTGTTATCAGCCTGATAACTTCTGACAAGTTCTCAGAGACAGGAGATAAAACCAGTCTGAAATTTGTGTCGTGAGAGGTTGCTATAAATAGATGAGCAGAGAGCTTGCCTTCTCACAGCAGAGCTTTGCACATTACTTCCTTTGCCAATGAGGAGAGGGGGTGTGTGCGCCTTTCCTCCAATCAGTTGTCTTGGTTGTATGCTAATAATCCACTCCCAGTGCTGAACAGTTAGAGAAAATCTCTAAGGCCCCTTTCACATGGACGTTCAGGTCCGCCTGTCCGATTTTCAGGCGGACCTGAACGGATGCTCCATTTTCCTCTATGGAGCGGCAGATGTCAGCGGTGACATGCCCGCTGACATCCACCGCTCTCCGATCCATGCACCGTAAAGTCAGACGGATGGAAACCCTATTTTTCCATCCGTCTGGGGATCGGATCAGATGAAAACGGACAGACTGTCCGTTGTCATACAATTTTTCAAAGAGGAAAGCAGCGCTCTGACAGATCCGTACAGTGAGCGGAGACAGATCTGTCACCCACCGGCTCAGCGAGGATCAGCTGAGCAAAAATGGTCCCCGCACACGGACACGGCTGTGTGAAAGGGGCGTAACATGATGTCCACTTTCTAAACAGTATAGAAAGCTGAAGACAGTAGATATACATGTAAAACTTATGTAGGGAGATTTGTTTCAACCCCGTATATCATCTAAGGCTGTTTACTTCACTGGGTATATGTGAGGGTTTACATCTGCTTTAAGGGGGGTGCGGATGGTGGACAGCAAGTCTAAAACCCTGCATTTGTAATGAACAAATATGGCTGCCCCTAAGTCCATAGATAAATACACATTTTACATAGAAATAATATTTTTCAAACATTATCATACACTGTTTTAGGTATTATTTGCACCAAGTAGATCTTTAGTACAAGCAGATATAGAAAAAAAAAAAAATAAGCCTATAAAGTCTTTTTAAAATCAATCACGTTTGCACCTATCATGGACAGCCAGGTGCATGAATTTCAGGTCAGTCTGACTACTCCTGCTGCATTCTCAGCAATGTGAAATTAATCAGAAACCCAAGGCGGGAAAAGGACCCAAATTCTTGCAATCACAGTGGACAGATGAACCTTATGATTCAATGAGTTCACCCTACCAAAATGTCTAAAATCATAACAAACTACCTTACCATCATGGACATTACACTATATAGGTCTTTGTACAGCTTTCAGCTCAGAAGGAAAGCTTATCATACTTTAAAAAAAAAAAAAACACATACATATGCTTTTAAAAGCAGATATTTATAAACATACTGTAGATTTCTCTTGACAAAACATAATTAAAAACAAAGATAATAAAATACACTTTTACAGTGTGAATGTTATGAAGATAATAGTGTATTTAAACACCTCCCATGGTAAGCTCATTCATACTATACAAAAAAAAATCAGTACAACTGCATACACTGATAAATAACTACAGCACGCTTCAAAATTATGAAAATGAAGTCCAGTTGCAAAGCCTTTGACAAATGTGTTAAATATGGGCATGGCCAATGCTCTACGCATTTCGTATCTAGCTTCTTCAGGAGAAAAAATGGTGATCATAAAACTAGGAGTATAATGTGGAACAAAGAGGGGGAAGAACCATACAGTCCCCTGTACGGAAGGAATTACCTGAGGGGCAAGGGACCCAAACACTTGTTTATGAGAGGGTTAACAATGTGCCTAAAAATCATTCAGGATAAGGTACAGCCACAATGAGATCCTTCGCTATTCGTTTCATAAGATTGTGCAGAAATGCACATCCCTCCTCCTCCAAACCAGGTAGGCAGTGCCAATGGTGCAATATTAACCCTCAAACAATTACTCTATATATGAGTGCTTGGGTCTCTTGGACCAGTAACTCCCTTCCTCTGAGTATGGGGGGCTGTGTGGTCTTCTCTACCTGGACCATATTCAGTCTCCTCAGTTACACTGTCGTTCATGATCACATCTTCTCTCCTGACGAAGCTACATGTAGAACTGTGACAATGTCCATAGCCAACGCACCTGTCAAAGGCTTTGCAACTTGACCTCATTGTCATCTTGGCGCATAGATTTGTATCTGCGTATGCAGTTGTATTTACTTGTTTGTATTATATATATGGGCAGGCCACAGAAGGTGTTTAAATATACTATTATCTTTATACGCTCGGACTGTAACCATGTGTTTTCTAACCTTGATTTTTAATTATGTGTTTTGTCAAGAGAAATTTATGTGAATAAATACTTTTAGCAGGATATGCAAGTGGTTTTGTTAATCGTTCAGAGGTAGCATCTTCCAAAAATCCTGTTTCCCTTGTCGTGCTGAAATCATCCATTGAAATACTTATTTGATATATCCACATTAGCACACCCCAGATTTCCCCTTGTGAAGCCAATTCTGCTTCTCTGACACAACCATTCATTAAACCTAATTACCTTTCTGGGCTTGAGTGCACTCTCCTCAGAGGTACATGAATCTATGGCATCCCTTGTGTCCACCTCACTTTCCTCTTTACTTTCAAGCTCATCCTCACTGGTTATTGGCCCGTTTTCACAGATAGGGGTTTGGAAATCATCATCGGGTAACGGAGGATAGCTATATTTAAATGGATCCTGAGATTTAAAAAAAATGTAATATACAGTAAATCTACTTAAAAATGAGACTAAGTGAATACCAGAGTAAAAGCAAAGTGAACACATGGCAGGTATTTTTAAAAACACGATATCATCAGTTCTGAAGTGCCAGAATAACAATTAGGGGCCAACAGTACATCACTTCACACTGCCCCTGTACAAGTAGGTTTCATTTATAAATGCAAAGCATAGAATAGAATGGTACAACACATCAAAGCACCTTCATTGATCAATAAAATGTAAGGAGTTTTCCTGGCAATAGCGAGCCCCAAAACAAGGAAAGTGTAAAAATGCATTTGCGAGGCAAAAGGTTATGCTTTATAAATATGCTGGAGTGCAGTATGACCAAAGTTTTTTTTTTTTTTTTTTTTAACTGCTTCCGGACTGCCCCACGTACATATACTGAAGCAGGGTGGCCTGGCTGGGCAAAATCACATACCTGTACACGATTTTGTGCACATGGAGTAGGGGGCGCACGTGCCGTTTCCGCTGCGATTGCACACAGAGGGAGCCAATCAGCGGGTCCGCCCACCGATCTTTCTGGGGAGAGACAGATCAGCGGTGTGTAAACAAGGCAAACTGCTGATCTGTCAGGGAGCAAAAGAGAAATCTTGTGTTTCAGTGTTTGTGTATCCACCAGCCCCCTCCACAATTAGAAAGCACCTCCCAGGCACATACTTAACCCCTTGATTGCCCCTAGTGCTAACCCCTTCCCTGTTAGTGTCCTTTATGCAGTGATCAGTGCATTTTTTTTTAGCACTGATCACAGTATTGGTGTCACTGGTCCCCAAAAAGTGTCACTTAGTGTCAGATTTGTCTGCCATAATGCCACAGTCCCACTAATAATCTCTGATCGTCACCATTACTAGTAAAATCAAAACAAAAACAAAAAAAAGTCCCTAAATATATCCCATAGTTTTTGGATGCTATACCATTAGCGCAAACCAATCAATATACGTTTATTGGGATTTTTTTTTTACCAAAGGTGAGGTGATCAGATACCACCAAAGGAAAGCTCTATTTGTGGGGAAAAAAAGGCCATCAATTTTAATTGGGTACAGCGTCGCAAAACCGTGCAATTGTCAGTTAAAGCAACGCAGTGCCGTATCGCAAAAAATGGCCTGGTCAGAAAGAGGGCACAACCTTCTGGAGCTGAAGTGGTTAAAGTGGCCCTTAGCTTCTGAATAACTGGACCATGCTGTTTCTGTATCAGTTGTCTAGGAGCAGTGAAAAGAAAAGTATAACATTTTTAGATATTTAATTTTTGAATGTAATCAATGTAAATAATCAATAAAGTAGTAAATCCCAATTCAGCAAAACTATGATTTTGAATAATGCTAGGAAGGTCTAAAGCCTCCATTAATTGTTTTCTTTTGTCATCAGTGACCCTGCTAAAGAAGTTTCACAGCAAGGAAGAGATTGGGTCTCTGGCAAAGGTTTTTTTTTTGCTGTTTGTTCCTTTTCTTCCCCCTATCTTTTCTACAGACCACACAGGCAACAGAAGTGATGAAAAATCTCCCTATTGGGGTTACATACAGAAAAACAACCTGATGTGACTATATGTGAGCGGTTTAGTTTTTAAATATTTTTTATGTGTAGAATTTGCAAAAATGGTTGAATGTGGGTCATCTATATATATTTGTTACCTGTGCATGGCTCTGTCTCCTGCTTAGTAGAAACTAGGGTTGCACCGATACCACTTTACGAAGACCGAGTACAAGTACCAATACTTTTTTCAAGTACTCGCCGATAGAGGTTACCAATACTTTTTTTTTAATGTCATGTGACAGTGGCACTAATATGCAGCACTGATGGGCACTGATAAGTGGCACTGATGAGATGTGGACTGTGTCAGTAGTTTATTTTTATTTTATTTTTACAATTGTATTTTTTAAATTTTTTACAATTTATATATATTTTTTGTTAATATTATTTATTTTATTTTTACAATAGTTACTTTTTTTTTGGGGGGTGGCGTCAGTGTTTTTATTATTTATTATTTTTACAATTTTACTTTTAAATATTTATTACGTTTCCTTTTTTTTAAATTTTATTCTTTAACCACTTGCTGACTAGCTGTCACAGTTCTACTGTAGCAGGTTGGCTTGGCTGCGCAAACCACTGTCATTGTAAGTCGGCCACACATGCGCAATTTGCGGGTGAGCGTGCGCCCGCTGCGCACTCCGTGAGCGTGCCCACAGGTCGGGCGGACTCGATGTCCGCCGGTAACCCGCGATCGCATACTACAGAGGCAGAACGGAGATCTGCTGATGTAAACACGGCGGATCCCATTCTGTCAGGGAACATGACACTGATCTACTGTTCCCAGTGATAGTGAACAGTGAGATCTGTTATGTCCCTGCCAGCCCAGACCCCACACTGTTAAAATACAGTCAGGGAACACATTTAACCAATTGATTGCTGCCTAGAGTTTAACCCCGTCCCTGCCAATGACATTTATACAGTTATCAGTAGCTATTTAAAGCTCTGATCGTTGTATAATTGTCATTGGTCCCAAAAAAGTGTCACAAGTGTCCGATCTGTCCGCAGCAATGTCGCAGTCTGGATAAAAATCGCAGATCACTGCCATTACTAGTAAAAAGGGGGGGGGGGGAATTTTGTACTCCCCATAAAATCCATTTCTCCGTGTTCATCGACGGACACAGGGCCTCCTTTAATCTTGACCAAAGGGATATATTGCCTCTGCAGGAGTAGGACTAGGCAGAACATGGGCCATCCTCAGTCCGTATATAACCCCCTCCCTGCTCTAGGTATTCAGTTTTAAAGCAAGTAGTGCTGTGTCCGTCAGTGAACACAGAGAAATGGATTTTACGGTGAGTACAAAAATATCATTCTCTCCTTAATTCATTGACGGACACAGTGCCTCCTTTCATCTTGACCAGTGGGACGTCCCAAAGCAGTGCCAAAATAAAGTGAGGGGTGGGGAAAATAACCCAAGGCTAACTACAAGAGCCCTAACCAGGACACAGGAGCCTTAACTGGGTCACAGGAGCCCCATCTGAAAAAAAAAAAAAATGAATGAAAAACACACCTCAAGAGGGAACAGCCCCTCTTAAACAGTATCCTGCAAAACTTTGCGGCCAAAAGACATCTGCAGATGCAAAAATATCTAGAACTTGGTGAAAGAATGCACCAACGACCAAGTGGCCGCCTTGCACTCCTGTGATATTGATGCTTGATGACGGACGGCCCAAGAAGTGCTAAGTGCCAGAGTAGAATGTGCTGTGACAGGGAAAGGAGGAACCCGACCTTTAATAGAAAAGGCCTGAATTACCATATATCTGATCTATCTGGAGATGGTAGCCGAAGATGCGGCCAGCCCTTTCCTTGGTCCTCGTGTAACCACAAAAAGGGAGTCTGACCTCCCAAATGACTCCGTGGCTGCCAGATACACCCAAATCACATCCAAGGTATGCAAAGCAAATTCCTTGGGATGAGCCGGCTTGGGACACAAGGACGGCAGCACAATGTCCTCATTCAAATGGAAGTCCAAGACCACTTTAGGTAAGAACGATGGACAAGGACGAAGAAGCACCTTGTCTCTGTGGACCACTAAATAGGGAGTACGACAGGATAATGCCGCAACTCAGACACCCTACGGCAGATGTAATAGCCACCAAGAATGGCACTCTCTGGAAAAGCGTAGATAAAGGAATCTCATGAATATTCTCGAATGGAGGTTTCTGGAGAACTGAGAATACCAAGTTCAAATCCCATGGAGGCAAAAGAGACCATACAGGTGGAACCATGTTTTGGAGTCCTTGAATGAAGGTATGAGCTAAGCAGTGCATGGCTAGGGGTCTCTGAGAGAAGATTGCTAAGGCAGACACCTGGCCCTTGATGGTACTCAAGGCCAATTTCTGCTCAACGCCCCGTTGTAGAAAGGCCAAGACCCGGGCTATAGAAAAGGAGCGAAGATGAATGCCAGTCGACTCCCACCAAGAAATGTACATTCCACATACGATGTTATATCTTGCTAGGAGTCGACTTCCTCGCCTTTAACATAGTAGGGATCACTGATCCAGAAAAACCTCTCTCCCTCAGTACCTGGCTTTCAATAGCGAAGCCATTAAAACCAGGGACTGTAAAGCAGGATGGAAGCTCAGCCCTTGGGACAACTGGTCTTCTCTGAGAGGTAGCCCACAAGGGACGTTTACGGCCACCAGAATTACCAGAAGACTTTCGCACCCGTTCCTTCACATGCACAGCAGAAGAAGAGTAAGGTGTTGACCCTGCAGTGGCACTAGGAAATCTGTGGCGTCTACCAGAGGTACCCGTGACCTCGCCACGAATCTCAGTATCCTCCTGTGAAGCCAAACCTGCTGTAGGAGCTGCATGCAGGTCTGCACAAGCAGAGCTGTCATGAAGGTGGATACCACCTGACCCAGAACCTGAATGCAAGTCGGGAGAGAGAACTGACTGTGTGACAGCAGCCGGTAAATCACAGCCTGTGGTTCCTTAACTTTGCCCAGAGGAAGGACCCCCCTGGTCAGAATACAAATCAGACCTAGGTAATCCAAATCTCTGGACAGGGACGACCTTAGGTAGCCCGGACGTTACCCAAACCTTTGCAGGAATTATATCCACACAAGGAGATTCAGGGATTAAAATCCCGGAGATGGACAAACTGCCCCACTTTCTGGGTACCCCCAAAAGAATCATCTCATGGATCCCCTTGATGGTCACGGAGGAGGTCCACAAAGCTGGAAACCAGCGAAGATGTCCCCCCCACCCCAGTAATGGGTGAGGGCAGACCTTCATGTTGAAGGGGTCTAGTGTGCGGGACTGGGGAAGCCCGCTCTAGGCTTACCAGACCGAGTTTGCTTGGAACCTCCCAAGGGAGACTTGAAAGATCTATTTTCCTTTTCTGCAGTCCCTGGGGTCCGAAATAATTTCTTATGGGCTGAGAAAGAAGGCTCACGTTTATGAGGCCCCCTTTCCCTTTCCTAGACTGTGGCAGGAAGGTACTATTCCCCCCTGTGACACCCTTAATGATGTCATCCAGGGTAGCCCCAAACAGGCGATCGCCTTGGAAAAGCAGATCAATGAGCGCTTTCTTAGAGGCTTGGTCTGCAGACCAGTCCTTAAACCACAGCACACATGTAATCACTACCGCTGAAACGGAAAGTTTGGACAGCAGGGGGATCGCATCCAAAGATGCATCATATACAAAGTGCAGCCCTTGGACCGAATGGTCCTCCAGATCAACATAAGCAGCGGGAACCTGCTCATTCCCCAGACCTTGGCGCAAAAGCTTGGCCCATTCAGTTAGTGTCTGAGACACCAGGGCCAAGGCCAGGAGTGGTCGCATTGCCGAACCAGCCATAGTGAACATGCTGCACGCCACAGACTCCGCTTTCCTATCGGCTGGGGTCTTTAAAATAACATGGAATCCTCTACCAGAATCATGGTTGCTTCATTCAACCTGGAAACAGGGGGTTCCACCACTGGTGGACTGGTCCACTTATTTATAAGTGATTCCTCAAAGGGGTAACGTACTGCAAAACGTTTGGGGACCACAAATGGTGATTTTGGTTGTTCCCACTCTTTATAGGTAAATCTATCAAAAATAAGGAAATACCTTTGGCGTACAAGGTGACTTATGCGTACCAAAACCCACAGCCACGCACATGGCCATACCAGCCGTATCCGCCATTTTTAAAGTCTCACGCACTGCAGTAATAAGTGCGTGTCTACCAGCGCTTTTTCACTCGCTGCTGTGACCGTGGAGGATTCATCCTCACTATCGGATGGGTCAGGGAGCTTGATATTAAGCCACCCTGGATGGGCCACGTCCCCAGCGGCATCAGGCTCAGAATCGGAGGAGACAAACTGAGCAGGGAAAGACGGGGAACGTTTCCCCCTGGGCCCTTGCCCACATGCTATTTCCACCCAGGATGCAAATGTCTCCAGGACCGCCGTCAACTCAGCCATGGGAAGCTGGGGTTCTGAGGGACCTGCCACCTCCATGAGGGGGTCAGTGGGGGAGATGTGACCCTGAGGCTCCATAAGGAAAATAGAAGACCCTGCAGTACAAAAGATTTTTGGCACCACTAAGGGATCCCTCAATGCTCAGGGCACCTATCAGCACGGAGAGAGATCACAGGGACCCCCAACGACTCCATACAGACCCAGCAAAACCATGGATGCCATTTATTTCATATATAGGAAGAGAGGAGGAGGAGCTCTGGCATCCCCACGAGGCTCCAGCCGTTCCCAGCGTCTCCCTAGACCAACGAAAAATGGCCGCCATGATATCTTCAGGCTACACAAACATGGCCGCAGCCGGAGAACAGGCAAACCAATGAAAAATGGCTGCCATTATGTCATCGGACTTCCCCAAGATGGCCGCTGGACATTTTTGACATGCTAAAGCATGTTGCCAGGATTCTCTCTGTGCCCGCAATATCACCGCGCTCTCTGCAAGGAGCCCCCCCAAAGGCACTGCACTCCACCACATGGTAAACTCTAAGGGGACTCTGCTGTGCAGTTGCACTGAGGCCCCAAAACTGCACTATCCCTCACACCGCACACACCCAGAGGCATGCACCTAGGGGTCGCCACTGCCCCTCTGCACTGGAACCCCCCCATACCACCAGGGCAGGACACAAACCACACTCAAGACCCTTACAGAAGGGGGAATGGAGGGGGAGACCCCCCTGGGTCTCAGTCTGTCTTGGGGCCCCCACTAGTTCGTGGGGGGGGAGAGGGTAAAGTCTAGCTCAACAGAGGAACTTTAGGATGGGAGGAGGGATCCTACAGGCAGGCCCGACCATCCCTGGAGAGTACCCGCGTCCACCCCACCTCAGAAGGAGGGGGGACTGTACTTACCCCTTCCACAGCTGCGGGTAACGCTCCAGACAGGACCCTCGCCACTGAAGTGGGGGCTGTCGGCCAGGGGGACAATGCGACTCAGACCAAAGCCCCATCGTATGCAACCCTGTGAGACATTTAACTCATGGGCCAGCTGTTGAGGCTATGTCGCGGCCGACCTAGCATTTAGCTGCGGTCTGCACGCGCTCGCTGGCTGGCCTGGGGAGACCACTGGATCTAGATTATCCAGTCTGTCACCCAGCACGGCAGTTGATTGTAGATCTCACAGGAGAAAAATCAAAAAGATGCATGGAAGGAGAAAAAAAACCAAAAATTGTTAGGACCAAAAAAGATTCCAGCAAGGAGCTAGGTCCATACTCCTGACTAGACAGAAAAAAACTGAATACCTAGAGCAGGGAGGGGGTTATATACGGACTGAGGACGGCCCATGGGGCGTAGCCAAGGTTTATGTTCTGCCTAGTCCTACTAATGCAGAGGCAATATAACCCACTGGTCAAGATTAAAGGAGGCGCTGTGTCTATCGATGAACTAAGGAGAAATAGTGAAAATGCCATAAATCCATTCCCATAGTTTGTAGACGCGACAACTTTTGCGCAACCCAATCAATATACGCCTATAGCGATTTTTTTTTTACCAAAAGTATGTAGAATAGAAATTGGCCTAAACTGATGAATATGTTTGTTTTTTTTTAAATATTTTTTTGAATATGTATTATAGCAAAAAGTAAAAAAAAAAAAGAAAATTGTTTTTTTTCCCCCAAAATTGTCGCTCTTTGTTTATAGCGCAAAAAATAAAATCCACAAAGGTGATCAAATACCACCAAAAGAAAGCTTTATTTGTGGGGGAAAAGGGACGTAAATTTTGTTTGGGCACCGCGCTGCACGGCCGCACAATTGTCAGTTAAAGCGACGCAGTGCCATATCACAAAAAGTTCTCTGGTCAGGAAGAGGGTAAATCCTTCCGGGGCTGAAGTGGTAAAACAACCCTGTGGGGACATCTCCCCTTTAAGACATGGAAAGGGACTGAGGACACAGATTCCCCAGTCCCTTTCTCTGCAGCCTCAGCTGCACTGAAGATGAATGGACAGGAGACAGAGGCTTCGCTCCATTCATTAACTGAAGCATTGTAAACAGTTAGTGACTCTGTCCATTCAGAAAATGAAGAAGCCGGTAAATTACATTTACCGACTCCCTTCCTCCGCTCTCCATCCTGAAAGATCTGGGATGGGGGGGCAGAGGAGAACATAGAGGGGGGCCAGAGGATGACACGGAGGAGCACAGAGGGGGACCGGAGGAGGATACAAGGGACACTCAGGGATGATCGGTACAGAGGTGGGGGAAGTTATAACCACCGAGCTCCATGTGGATTTCAATAAAGCAGTAGAAATCTGCGGTTGGGACAGGAGGAGAAGCGGCAGTCAGCTGCTTTATGGAAAGCCACACAGGGAGATGGCTGATTGTAACTTCCCCCACCGCCACACCGATCATCCCTGAGGCCACTTTCACATTGGGGTGGGGAGGGGCGGTAGCGGTAAATCGCATTGCTATGCAGGCGGGAGCGGGGCGCTTTTAACCCCTAGGAAGGGGTTAACAAGGGGTTAAATGTGCTGCCGCTCGGGGCTTTCCGGGGTGGTGTACAGCCGCTTTGGGAGCGCCGTCCATTGCTTTCCAGATGCAGCTTGCAGGACTTTTCTTCCCATCCTGCAAGCGCACCACCCCAGTGTGAAAGCACTCAGGCTTTCACACTGGGGAGAATGGGGGGGGGGGGGGGTGTGTTTCAGGCGCTGCACAGGTGCTATTTTTAGCACCGCAGCCCCTGAAAAACGTTTCCGTGTGAAAGGGGTCTGAGTGTACAGGTATAAGACTAGGTATTGGGAGCATTTGCATGGATACAAATACTCCTGCAAATGGAGCCTAGAGGTCTGAAATGACTTAAAGCAACAGATTCTGTGTAAGGCTTGCTGACCATATCTTAACAGGAGGAACATTTGAAAAGCTTGTAAATGAAATAGTAATAAAAATATGGAACTGCATGAAAACAAAATGTAAAAGTCTTGTCAACAATTACTTTCCAGTAATGGTTAAAATATTAACTGATAGTATGTAATAGTTATAGTTAATATGGCTCCTATGCAGTTGTGTAAGTTCATATAGTATGCACAGCATGAGTAAACTGATTTATGAAAAGAATTATAGAAAGCGGATAAATCCTGTCATTCAGGAACATTCACATATTTAAATCCACCCATTGCATGTAAAGAATGTGTGAAACATTTTAATCATTTCTCAAGATATACATATCCAACTTGGGCCAATCAGACTGTGCAAATGATGAAAAATGCATAACCCATGTTTCACCTTCAGTAAAAACGTCATGATAAAACTATCTGTCAATCCAAAGATAGACAGCTGATGTTCTATATAAAAATCTTCATGTAAAAAATTGACCTTGATCCTGCAACTTCACTTCCTGAGCCTTTCTATTGGCCAGAGAAAACACGTAGGGAGACAGGGAAAATGAAGCTCAGCTTCTATAGGAAAAGTCAAGATTTACATTTAATTTCAGTGTCTCTGATTCTACTGCTCATCACAATGTGTGCTTTTCACCGGATGTGACATATGCATCTTTCTTTATCATATGATCAGTTTGAATCGCCCAGGCTTGTCAAAATGTGATCTTCAAATTAAAATTTCAGCCAAGACTTATTTTTTGTTATTTAAAAATATTAACATAACATTTTGTACGACACTTACTGTTCCCCCCATATGTGGAAGTAAGTATTCAGCACTAATGTAGTCTTGAATTTCATTCCGGTTCACAAATTTCAGCATGTTTATGGCTTCTGGACCAAGCCAGCCTTTCACAATTTTAAAGGCAGCTAATAAAAGAATGGCATTATTATTTTAAGAAAAGTAATTGGCAAAATGAACAGCAATTGAAGGGATACAATTTATGATTATTTTTAGTTGTTATAGCACCTCTTGCAGATTTTTCTTCTAATGTATTTTAGAAAACAACTGAGAAATGCTATGTATTTTACAGTCCTCAACTTATTATTACAGTGAGAGCTAAGGGCCAAGGGAGATCTGTACCAGAGGACTGACAAGTTAAGTAGAAGCTTCCATGAAATACAGTGGGGAAATTAATTATTTGATCCTCTGCAGATTTTGTAAGTTTGCCCACTTACACAGAAATGAAGGGTGTAAAATGTTTATCTGTGCATTATTTAAAATATATTTTAAATAATAGACAGAATATCATCCAAAAATCCAGAAAAAAACACATGCTATTAATGTTATAAATGGAGTTGTAGCTCAGTGAATAAAATAAGTATTTGATCCCCAAGCAAAATATGTACTTGGTGGAGAAACCCTTGTTGGTAAGCACAGAGGTAAGACGTTTCTTGCAGATAGTTACCAGGTTTGCACACATCTCAGGAGGTATTTTGCTCCTTTCTTCTTTACTGATCTTCTCTAAATTCTTAAGGTTTCTTGGCTGTCGCTTGGAAACTCAAAGTTTAAGTCCCTTTCATAAATTTTCTATAGGATTAAGGTCTGGAGACTGGCTATGCCACTTCATGACCTTAATGTGCTTCTTCTTGAGCCATTCCTTTGTTGCCTTGGCGGTATGTTTTGGGTCATTGTCATGCTGGAAGACCCATCCACAACCCATCTTCAGTGTTCTGGCTGAGGGAAGAAGGTTCTTATCCATGATTTTACAATACATGGCCCTGTCCATTGGCTCCTTAATGTGGCAAAGTCAGCCTGTACCTTTATCACAGAAATAGCCCCAAAGCATAATGTTTCCACCTCCGTGCTTGACTGTAGGGATGGTGTTCTTAGGGTCATAGACAGCATTTTTCTTCCTCCAAGCACAGTGAATCGAGTTAATGCCAAAGAGCTCAATTTTGGTCTAATCAGACCACAGCACTTTCTCCCAATCCTTCTCTGAGCCATTCAGATGTTCATTGGCAATCTTCAGATGGGCCTGTACATGTGCCTTCTTGAGAAGAGGGACCTTTGCGGGCGCTGCAGGATTTCAATCCTTGGCGGCGCATTGTGCTACCCATGGTTTGTTTGGCGACTGTGGTCCCAATTGTCTTGAGATCATTCACAAGCTACTCCCATGTAGTTCTGGGCTGATCCCTCACTTTTCTCATGATCACCCTTACCCGATGTGGCAAAATCTTGCATGGAGTTTCAGACCGAGGGCAATTGATGTATTTCTTCCATTTGTGAATAAACGTTCCAACAGCTGTCTCCTCACCAAGCTTCTTGCTGATGGTCTTGTAGCCCATTGCCGCCTTGTGTAGGTCTACAATCTTGTCCCTGACATCCTTTGACAGCTCTGTGGTCTTGCCCATGATGGTAAGGTTTGAATTGAAGAAAGATTCTGTGGACAGGTGTCTTTTATACACATAATGAATTGTCATTAGGCTCATCTTCTTAAATGGACAGGGCTAATTTGTGTACCACATGAGCACATACTGTCCAGTCTGTGGGAGCTAGAATTATTGTTGGATGGTAGGAGATCACATACGTATTTTACTCACTGAACTGCAACTCAAGTTATAACATTTGTGTCATGTATTTTTTTCTGGATTTTGGTTGATATTCTGTCTCTATCATTTAGAATACAGCTGTGATAACAAATATAGACCCTTCATTTCTTTGTAAGTGGCCAAACTTAAAAAAATCTGCAGGGGATCAAATCATTATTTTCCCCACTGTAGATAAATATATAGAAAATGTTTGTCCTTGGTGTTCCAAGTCTTAATCTCCTATTATCCATACAATTTAATGAGTGGAGGTTTGTATAAAAGCTCACACCCATATGCAAATGGGAAATTGGGGCCAATGACTTAAAGTATCCAAAATGAAAAAAAAAAGGTTTGGACTTTAGATATAAAAGTGGGAGAGGGTTAAACCTGCTTTTTTTAATGCAAGTTATTCTGTATGTACTTGTATGTGCCAATAGCCATCAATATGTTAGAGGGCAGCTTTCTAATCTGACAGAAATCCACCCTTTGACAGTTGCTCCCATGACATGTGTCCCCCATTGAAAGATTTCCCCCCTTCGAACCCTGTTCTCCTCTAATTCAAATTTTATATTTACCCTCAGTTTCATTCCTTGTGCCACTGGGGATTAGGATAGACACCCCAACAGCAATAAAAAGCTGGCATTGTTCCTCAAGGGTGCTAAGCATATGCTGCAAGTCTGTCCTAATTTCAAGGGAACAATGGAAGTTGCCTATGAAGTTTGGACCCTGCTGATGCCTTCTTCTCACTGGCCAGCTAAGGATGAATGACGACATCTAAAAGGTGTCGTTGATAAGCACTGAAATCAATATATTCTGGGCCAGTTCTTTTAATGAGCATGTTAATATGATAACCATTTTTCCCTTATAGGTAACTTCTTTCATAAACTCAGAAACCATACTACATATTTCTGAGCTAGAGCAAATTAAATAATAAAGTCAGCAAGGTCATTTTTGGAAAACATATTGCATGCTATTGTCTGATCTTTTTTCTTGTACATTTCTGTCATTCCGGAAGTCTTCAGCAACAGTTCTTTGTCCTATGTGCAAGGCAAACCATAAGCACTACTGAGGGCCATGATTACTGCTGAGATTTATGAATGTAAGATGGCAATACTTGGCATGAATAAAACAAGCAGTGCTTCCTATTCAAGCATTGCTTGCAACATTTGCAATACATAGGGAATATCAAAAGACAGATAACAAGCATTTCTGTGGTCAAAAGCCCTCATTATTGTATGTTGATGTTTTCCAACATCTACAGATAAAGCCTCTGTGTGACCTGGTGGAAATCATTTCCTCTCCTATGAAGGACAGAGAACAAAGTCTTCACCATTTCTACACTGCTTACATTTTAGCTCTGCATGAGCAGATGTTTCAAAGCCCATCCAAGAGGGACAATTGCCTGTGCTCAGCTTTCCTTTGTTGGTCAGCGTAACACACCTTGTCAGGATGTACATTTTTAAAAAAAATATTGCTGAAGAAAGTACAAGAACTGAAAGAATGCAAAGTGCCTTAGTTTAACGCTTTAGGCTGCACCAAAAAAAATGTAGTCATTAGTGGTGCACCGAATGGAAATTTTGGTGCCGAAAACGAAAATGCACTTAGGTGAAAGCCGAAAACCTAAACCAAATATGACAGTTTTTAAAAAATATTTATAATTTTATATACAATTGTCATATGCAGCCTACCTGACAGGCAGCACTGATAGGCAGCATTGGTTGGCACTGATAAGCGGCACTGATTGGCATTGACAGAGCAGATGAGGTGGCACTGACACAGATGAGGTGGCACGGATTGGCACTGACAGAGGAGATGAGATGGCACAGATTGGCACTGACAGGTGGCACTGAAAGAGGAGATGAGGTGGCACTGACAGGTTGCACAGATTGGCACCGATGGAGGAAATGAGGAGTTTCACATTGCACAGATAGCAGGCTTATAAGAGCCGCTTTGTGCGTGAAACTGTCATGTAATGTAACTGCATACAGAGAGAGAGAGACAAGCAGTTACAATTCGGTGGTGATGTCAGGAGTGGGCGGGACCGAACAGCTATCAAACACCCACCCAGCCTCTATCACATTGGCTGGTGTTTGATAGCTGTTCGATCCCACCCACCCCCGACATCACCGCCGAGTTGTGACAGCTTGTCTCTCTCTCTGCATGCAGTTACATTACATGACAGAGCAGCTCTTACACGCCTGCTATCTGTGCATGGTGAAACTCATTTCCTCTATCAGTGCCAATCTGTGCAACCTGTCACCACCGCAATGGGTGGCACCCGGGGCAGACCCCACCCCCTTTTGGTATTGGTCATTTTTTTCTTTTGGCCGATACCAAAAAACACTGTTTTCGTCAGGCACAATTTCTTTGCATCCCTAGTAGTTATAAACTGGATTACTACTATGGGCAACATCAAGTCATTCCTTTAGCTTTTATAAAGGGATTTTTTTTGCGCCACACAGTTTCTTATGTAGCCAAAACAATAGGGCATGAAATAAATCTATTGTTTTCAATGATGCCAGTTCAACGCGTGTCAATTTTAACCCAAATTACCTCCCAAAGCATTTTGGAGCATAGTACTACACAGCAAATTGACCTGTGTGTACATTTAATTTCAAAAGGCAAACCCAGGCAATTTTTTTTTTACCCTTTTTGACTTATTGTCACATGCACCATACAACTGCACTGGAAAGTCAGAAAGGATCGTACAATGGTTTTGATTTGGGAACGTAAACCCTGTATGTTCCCAAGCATGGGAATAATGTGATAATCTGAGGGGCTACAGCTATGCCCCGATAGTAAAAAAAAAAAAAAAAAAAAAAAAAAAAATTGCCAAAATGATAAAATACTGAACACGTTCCTACTAAAGAAACCCACAGTATTGGCAAATCAATATATAAAAGAACTTTCCTTTAAAAAGCTTATAATTTATCTGTTACAAAGCTTAGTTTCTCCTGGAAACCTTCAACAAATTCTGAAACCGACAAACTATGGTAAATAAGAGAACTGCACTCACCGTTCATTATCCATGGCATTTCAAAAATTACAATCTTTGCTGTGGAAGCATAAAAAGCAAATATTAAAAAAAAAACAAAAAAAAAAACAAAAAAAACTTAGCAATTCAAACAGTTTTACCTTAAAAATATAAGAAAGGAGCATAAGAAAGAAAGCTGCAGAAAAAAAGCATGTTTTATTGGAGCTAATATACGGATCCATCCGTGTACACAATTCTTGAATATTTTTATTGCGGCCCAAGGCTTGGTGGTTTTGGGACCCCAGGGATTAGGATGCCATTTGTTCTGGAATATTACAGATCTGGATCCTAGTAGAGGTCAAACAAATAAATATTATGTGCAATAACTTGAAAACCCTTCACATGAGCTTGCAACTGGTCAACTTGATTTTAAGTATTTATGTATTCCCAACAAATAGGATAATAGCTTTATAAACAAGCCTTTACCAGCCTCTGTAGCTGCAAGCACCGTGGAGCAATTCTTCCTCAAAGTTTACAGCAGAAGCACTGATGCTTTTCAAGTTTTTTTTTTTTTTTTTTTTTTTTTTTTTAGAAGCTTACCATACATACCCCTCATGCCAGCTCAGTGGCCCTTTAGCCTTCTAATATCTAATTTAAACATAGGAGGAGCTCTGGCTAAGCCTTCAAAGACTTCAGCACACTTTGAGGATTACTTTTTCTACATTTTCAGCAGTTAGCGAAGTCAGTGGGCACTTATCAGCATCAGGGTTAACAGAACTATCTTTATTGTAGAATTGTAGTGATCAGCCAGTATTTTGAGACCTTAAATTTTATATATTGCATCTTACCATCTTAATTGTGATGGCTGCATAAGTTTTGCTTAGAAAAAAAGTATAGCTACTGACTTTTAACAATCGGACATTCATCTCACTGGCTCGCTCTTCTCCCCCTCCCCTCGGCGGGTGTGTGTGGGCACCTGGCTTTGGCTTCAAAGCCGGGCGAGAGTCGTGATACGCATTGTGCGATCGACATATCTCAGGAGAAGGAAGATAACCAAGTACAGTCATAAAGATTGTACAGCAAATAAATTGAAATACAAATAAGAAATATATGAAAAGCGCAAAGTTAAAGAGTTTGTTGCCCCAACATTTCATATTCCGGATATGTGCCTGCTGTACCATGTACTTGGATGAGAAAGTATCCTGTTCGCTTTGTATTGCTTCTTTTGTGCGAAATCCCTGGCATTCCTGCCAGCCCCCATTTTCCTATTAAACACTGACCACACTAAGCAGAATAAGACACCGTGGTCAGTTCTCTAGCTATGCTGAAGCCTGCTCTACTACCTCCTGCACAGCCTGTCACTGGAAAGCTCAGTGTGCTGCTGCTTCTCCTCCCCCCAGCTGTTATGCAGCTGAAAACAGAGGGAATAGGATCACTTATTAAAAAGGGGAAAACTGGATTTTTTACTTACCGTAAAATCCTTTTCTCTGAGTTCATTGACGGGCACAGCAGCTTCATGGACAAGTGGGTTATACTGCCCTCTCTTCAGGAGTGACTAGGCAGAACAGGCAGTTCTAACAGCAAAAGAATAGACAGACACAGCCCCTCCCAGGGGGCAGTCCCCACTGGCAGATAACCCTCCGCCCTGCTACTGCTAGCTCAGTTCGTAACAAGCAGCGCAATGTAATATTAGAGGGGTGGGTGCTGTGCCCGTCAATGAACTCAGAGAAAGGGATTTTATGGTAAGTAAAAAATTCCAGTTTTCTCTTTCCTTCATTGACGGGCATAGCAGCTTCATGGACAAGTGGGACGTCCAAAAGCAGTGCCAAAAACATGAGGGGTGGGTAACGGAACAACAAAGGAACCAGACGTGTCTCACACGGCCACCTGAAAAACTTTGCGGCCAAACGCAGCATCCTAGGATGCTAAAACATCAACTTTGTAAAACTTTGAGAAGGTGTGCACTGAGGACCAAGTAGCCGCCTTGCACACCTGAGACACAGATGCCTGATGTCGGAAAGCCCAGGAAGTGTTAATTGGCCTGGTAGAATGAGCCGTGACCGGAAAAGGAGGCTCCAGACCCCAAACAGCATAGGCTCGGGTCACCGTCTGTCTAATCCAACGTGAAATAGTGGCCGACGAGGCCGCCAGACCCTTGCATGGGCCATCCACCACTACAAAAAGCGCATCCGACCTCCGAAAGGAAGCCGTGGTCGCCAGATACACTCGCAGGGCCCGAACAATGTCCAGGGAGTGCAAAGCAACCTCCCTAGGGTGAGAGGGGACGCAGGCAGAATGAAGGAAAAACAATGTCCTCATTAATATGGAAAAATGACACCACATTCGTCAGAAAAGAAGGTGATGGCCGCAGAACCACCTTATCTTTGTGTAGGACCAGATATGAAGACCTACATGATCGAGCCGCCAACTCAGACACCCGCCAAGCGGATGTGATAGCTACCAGGAAAGTCAGCAGCGATTTGCGAATTGCAGCAATATCTCCCTGATATTCTCAAAGGATGGTTTCTGAAGAACCGAGAGGACCAAATTGAGGTCCCATGGTGCCAGAGGCGACTGTACCTGGGGGCGACATGTCGTACTCAACGCCTGCTTCTGGTCGAGACCCTTCTGTAGGAAAGCCAGAACCCGAGATGCCGAAAAAGATCGGGGATTCCACCCCCCCCCCCCCATTCTCACACCAGGTTATATAAGCCCTCCAGGTGCGGTGATAAATGTTCCTGGAAGTGGCCTTACGTGCCTTAAGCATGGTGGGGATCACTGAGTCTGAGACACCCCGATCCCTCAACACATGGGATTCCAAACAGGGAGCCAGGTCTACTCCTTGCACTAGGCAGAAAAAAACTGAGCTAGCAGTAGCAGGGCGGAGGAATATCTACCAGTGGGGACTGCCCCCTGGGAGGGGTTGTGTCTGTCTGTTCATTTGATTTTAGAACTGCCTGTTCTGCCTAGTCACTCCTGAAGAGAGGGCAGTATAACCCATTTGTCCATGAAGCTGCTATGCCCGTCATTGAAGGAAAGAGAAAAGGTATTTATATTTTCTTTAAATATCTATACAAAAATGTTTCGCTTTTCATTCATATTTTAGACTGAATGGGTTGTTTTACAAGGTGATCGTTTACAATCATTTTAAGTCCAGCCAAAACTGTTTTTTGCCCAAGGTATCTACTGGGTTTTATAGTGCTGGTTTACACTGTAGCGATGTCAGACATCACATGTGATTCGCAACGCACTGCAGATCACATGTGAAGTTAGTGCGATGTGAATTTAGCCATACAGATTGTATGGTTGAATTTGCGTCGCATTCAAACTAAAATCACGCAGGACACGTTTTTTTTCTGTCCGCACTAGAAACAGATCGCATGGATGTTCACACAGAGTCCTCATCTATATAGATTTATCACTTCTATTTGTGAACTAAGGGGCAACCCTTCTGGAAACCACTGCCACTCTTGCTCAATTTCCATCTGAGCTCTACTTTTGTACTAGAAATACAATATAGTGTCCCTTGAGCAACAGCTCTGAATATGTGAACATCACATCCAAGATGGCAGAGCCCAGAAACCACCTCCGCTGTTTTGGATGTCTACCCAAGGAGGGCTTTTATAGGTAAATAGCATGCCAAAAAAAGAAGTTAAATTCACAATATAATCTTATTAGAAGATTGTTCCTGAAATAAATGGCCTGGCAACAAGGTTTCCAAGTCTTCAGGAATATACTTACACAGGTATCTTGGGTAGTAGATTTTAAAACAGCTGATTACAAAACGTACAAAATCCATATCCTAAAGGAATAAAAACAGGAATATTTGTGTTAGCTATCATGCATAAAACTTAATCTGATAGAAACCTGCCTGCACATTTCCCAAATAAAATTATAGACTTTCTAGAACACAGGCTTCCAAACTCTACTAGATACATTCATGCAAAATAGGGTTACAAAGTTAAACAAAAGATGGATATGGAGAAGAGGAAATGGGGGTAAGCACACTGCAAATGCATCTTCATAAAATATCTTACTGTTAGGTCTAGTTCACCACATGTAGTGCAGTGCTTTTTTTTCCGGCATCAAAAAAGCATAGAAAGTAGGTTATATGGGTTCCAATGGCATAGTTCACACCAGTGAAGTGCGTTCCAGCGCTTTTCAGTTCCAGAACAAATATGGCTCCCGCTGCTGTCAAAATTCAGTGACGCGGGGGGCGGGGCCTAGTCATGCTGTCTGTGTCAATGGTGCCCCCAGGGAAAGTGGCTCTCCGTGGGGGCACTGTTCAAGAGGAGGGGCCTGGAGTGCTGCTGGGGCACCCCAGAAAGGGTGGATCAGGGCTGCTCCATGCAAAATCCTTGCACAGAGCAGGTAAGTATGACATGTTTGTTATAAAAAAAAAAAATTATATATATATATATACACACCTTTACAATCACTTTAATTTTGCCTTAAAAACACTTCCCCTTCTTATTGCAAATATTTGATCACATAGATTATTATGCAGTAAGGATCTCAGCTTATTGAAGCTAGCTTTTTTGAAATGTAGGAGTTCTTGTCACACCAACATGCTTTTGATTCATTTAATTTATGGCAAAATGTAATTACACCATGAACACTATTACCCAAGTTGCCTCTAACTTGCAGATCAGTTATCAGCTCTGTTTTGTTTGACGTGGAATAGATCCAACAGAGCATTTTTCGTTGTTGGGGCTTCCACCATCTGTTCAATTAAAGTATAACTAAAGGCAAAACTTTTCTTTTAGTTTTGGACAGAGTGGAGAGGGATTAGAGCCCCTGTCAGTTTTTATTGCGGTCTGATTCACCTGCTCTATTTTTCCTGTTTACCATTATCATTGAAAGTGAAAGTAAAAAGAAAACCCAATTTTTTTGGGTTGTCCCCAAAAAAATAAATATATGGGAAATCTTCCAGTGGGGACACTACTGGTGAGCTGGGGCTCCCCAAAAATTCCTTTCATTTGCAGAGATAGCCTCTCACTTCCTGTTTGGCTATGGGACAAGAAGTGAAAGGAAATCTCTGCAATGCAACAGAGATGGTGAAAAAAAAAAAAATCTGCCAGCGCTTATAACCCTCCCTTACTCTATCCAAAATGAAAAAAAAAAAGTTTTGCCCATAGTTCTACTTTAAATTTTCTGGCAGCACATTTTAGGAAATGGCAATCCTTTGATGACTGTGCAGTTTCATTGGCCAAGTCGGTATCAGGGTAATTAAAAATCACCCATATTATTTTCACCTTGCTTCCTCGCCATTTATATCTGTGAAAGGAGCCGAGACACCTCCTCATCCTTTATGTAAGGGGGCATATAACATACTTCCTTGGTTAAATTAATATCTGCTGCACTCTTATGGAGCTCCAACCATTATGACTCTGTACCATCACAGTTCTTATTAATGATATCTCTCAAAAAGCGGAGTTCCACCCTAGAATAGAACTTGTGCTTTAATGGAAGGTGACCCCCCGACATGCCACAATTGGCAAGTCTTTTTTTTTGGGGGGGGGGGTGACCAGGGACCCTGTTTTCAAAGGGTCCAAGGTCCACTTTCTCCCCTGCTGCCGTGGCTCAGGGAAGTAAGTCCCCCTTCCCCCCTCCTTCTTGGCGATCTTCTGGGACACGTCACAGGTCCCAGAAGATGCGCCAGCCAGGCACAAGGCGCAGCGCGAGCCCTCGGGCGACCGCATCACTGGAGCGAGGGACAGGTGAGTGGCCGATTGTTAAAAGTCAGCAGCTACACTTTTTTTAGCTGCTGACTTTTACATGGGAGGAACTCCACTTTAAACCACTCTTCATACACACATATACCTCCAATTCTTGTGCTGATTCTGTCCCTCCATAATCGAGGGTCCCCCTTAATATTTGCAGCCCAGTGAGGTGCGGCTTCCAACCAGGATTATGATATTCCAATGAAATCAAAGTGCTCCTCAAATAACAGAAGTTCTAGTTCTATCCATTTTTTTGCCAAGCTTCTTACAACTTTTAATTTGTATTAGCATTTAATAATCTTTTTATTACTCATTACTGAGCTATAACTTGATGCCACTTCTCTTTTTGTAGAAGAGTTTCTTTCCCCAAACTAAAATCACGTGTTTACCTTTCAACTACAAAGTGCCAGTGTGAATGTGCTTGCCTTTATAGGACTGCGTTCATGACTTCAGGCTCTTTTGCGGCCCGAACCCTTGTAAAAGATTCAGTACACACTATGGGGAGATACAGAGTTTTGGGAAGAAGGGGTAAAAACTCTAATGCCTAATAATTTATATTTAGTGGGGACTGCGAAGCACAAATACATTAATACAAAGCTCTAAAACCCAGCTAAAGCCACAGAAATAGCTCTAAAGTCATGGTACTAAACAATCACTATTTGCAAAGTTTTACTTTCACTTTACTGTTAGAGAAGTTGCTAAATGTATCTGACTACACAGTCCTATACACACCAGTTTTACTTTTCACTTTATCATCTAATACACCCCCCTCCATCCTATACCACTATAAGTGGCCATAAGGAAGCTCATCATGAGGGGTGTGGTTGTTCCTCATCAATGGCAGCATAGAAAACTGGGGTGGGAAGATGGAGCTAAAAACAAAAAACTTACGCTGGTAAAGGACTTTAAAGTGAATCAAGATGTAAGCTTAGCTGGATTTTAAACAGGAAGTAAACTTCCTCTGCAGACATTTACCTCTAGGTAGGCCTATAATAAATGCTTACCTATAGGGAGTGTAAATATCTCCTAAACACTTTCCGTTTAGGAGATATTTATATTACATGCAAGCAGTGACATCACTGGCGCATGCGCTTTGTAGGTCTGAACCCTGTGCCGTGAACGGCGGCTCCCGCGTGCATGCACAGGAGTGACGTCATCACGGCTCTAGCCACTCTCAGCGCCGGAGCCTCTGAACCCGGAAGTAACTCTGGGATAAACGTCAGCCGTCTCAGCAATGTGCGGGCACTGCTGGAAGGCTTCGTTCTAAGGCAAGTATTTCATAATGAGCCAGTATGCGATACATACTAGCTGATTATGCCTTTGTCTTACAGGGTTTTTTTTTTGTTTGTTTTTACAGTTTACAACCTATTTAAAAAACAGATTTACACAATTCAGTGCCCCTTCGGCAGCCCATGCTGAAGAGAATGCCCTAGGCCAGGTACATGTGAGCATCAGCATATAGTGCCTTTTGCATTGTATGCCCAAATGTTATCACTGTTATAAGCCTATATTATTAGTGGAACTGTAGATACCCCATTTAATCCAGTTATATAATCCTTAAAGCGATAGAAAAGTCCGCTTTGTGATTTTTACCTACAGGTAAGCCTATAATTAGGCTTACCTGTAGGTAAAATGAATATCTCCAGTTTATGAGATATGTAGCCGGTGACATCAATGGCGCATGCGCTCTGAAGGTCTGACATACCCCGCCGGACCTTCAGAGCACTGTGCCAGAACCAAGGGCTACCACAAGCATGCGCGGGAGTGATGTCATTGTGGTTCCGCCCACTCACACAGCCAGAGTCTGCGAACCCGGAAGGAAGACGGGGGGGGAGAGGAGCAAGCCCTGTCAGTGGTGACATCGCACAACTGGAGGGCTTTGTTCTAAGGTAATTATTTCATAACGTGCTAGTATGTGATGCATACTAGCACATTATGCAAGTTTTATTTAAAAATGCCTTAAAAAGTACAAGCTCCCTGCAATCCTTTGCAAATCAGCATGTAGGCTGGGAGAGGGAAGGCCAGCTCTTTTAGCCAAATAAGACTTTAGTGCATTGCACAGTGCTGTGAATCACACATGATGTTTGCTAGCTGAAATAAAGAATACACAAAAAAAAAAAAAAAAAAAAAATCCCCTCAGCTGTTCCTTCTCTATTCAATCACAGCCTTAACCAAGCTGTATTGCTTTGACTGCAGAGGAGAAAAGTAAATAGACAGGACTTTGTAAGAGCGGGAGTCTGAAAAGAAAAAGCAGGGCAGAATTTCATTTTTTTTTGGTAGGTGCATTAGTTTACACATACACTATATTACCAAAAGTATTGTGACGCCTGCCTTTGCACACACATTAATGGCATCCCAGTCTTAGTCTGTAGGGTTCAAATTTGAGTTGGACGATGCACAAATAATGTCCATAAATACATGGATAAGCAAGTTTGGGGTGGAGGAACTGGACTGGTCTGAGCAGAGTTCTGACCCAATAGAAAACCTTTGGGATGAATTAGAGCAGAGACTGTGAGCCAGGCCTTCTCGTCCAACATCAGTGCCTGACCTCACAAATGCGCTTCTGGAAGAATGGTCAAATATTCCCATAAACACACTCCTAAACCTTGTGGACAGCCTTCCCAGAAGAGTTGAAGCTTTTATAGCTGCAAAGGGTGGGCCAACTCAATATTGAACCCTATGGACTAAGACTGGGATGCCATTAAAGTTCATGTGCATGTAAAGGCAGGTGTTCCAATACTTTTGTTAATACAGTGTATGTGTATATGCAACCGTTAGAAAGTGATGATGGCAGCCAGTTAGAATATTCTGCAGTGGACAAAAAACGCCACTTTCCACTAGCCCTGTGCCCTTATTCTTAAAAGGGGTTGTGAACCCCCACATGTACCCAGTGAATTAAGTAAAATTAGGTGATACACAAATGAAACAAATCCTCCTAGATAAAGTTGTAGCTGTGTATCTGCAGCCATTTCTTCTGTAGATCATAATGAAAACACACAGAAGAAAGGATTTCTCTTTAGATCTAGGAGCAGGGGCCGGGATCTGAAATCTTCACACAGCTGACAGCTCTGAGCCCTGATTGGAGGGAAGAGACACCCAATCCCCCCCACAGTAAATAAGAACCAGCACATATGTGCTGCAGCTCCCTCCCCCGTCACCATTTTTACTCTTGGTGCCGGGAAAAGCTGCCACAACGCAGTCATGTTGATAACAGGAACCAAACAGCAGAGAGGAGAGATGACACTCAGAGCTTTGGTGAAAGGCAAGTGCACAGTATAGAAGGAATGTGCTTTTTTTCATATTTCATGTCCGAGGTTTACAACCACTTTAAATTATAATGAAGATAGTCCTGAAGAGAACTGTGGGTAATTTTAATGCCTATTTTTACTTGCTGAACCTGAAAGTGACTGAAATTGAAACCGGACTTGAATACACTAAACGGAACTAGAAAAGGTGCTTATGGATTCTGCCAGTATTCTGCTAATTTAGATTTATTTAAATCTCCCATATGTTTAAAATCATGTTTGCACTATGCATTTCCTGTGTCAAATTTTATAACAATACAATGAAGCTAGTCTATCACATCTGACTGATCTCAATGCATCATCATATACGCACACTCAAAGTAAAACATTTCACCAACTCTGGAGGAATGTCCTTGAGGCATTGTCCTTTTTATAAATATATTACTTCCACTTCAAACAGCAGAAGGAGAAAAAAAATCATCACTTTATCTTCACAAATGAAAAACCCAGGAGGATTCCGAATGCAAATTCCCATTATCTGAAGAACAACCTTTCCTAATGAAACCGCTTGCAACGAAAACCATGTTTTATCTCCTTTGCATGTGATATCACATTTGCTTATTACTATGCAGGGGATATCGCTGGCAAAAGAAAGTGCACATGGATGCAGATTACAAAAATAGCCATTGCTCAGGGTTTTTTGGCAAGAGAACAAAAAAGTTAATTTTACCATTACAGCAAAAGCCTTTTTTGACAATATTGCATGCAGTTACAGGATGATACAGGTTGGACAAACCATTTTATAGCACGATACAAAGGAATGACAAACTTTTCTTTTTTTTTTTTGAAGTTTGATGTGTCACAGTGTATATTTTGGTAAAGGTTTTAAAAAGGTTTTAGATGTTGCTGCGTGTGACACGAGTAAAAAGTGACTGCACAGCTATATTAAAGATACTTTGAAGGCAAGCAAAATTTGTTCATAAAGTGTTCTTTGATGTTGGTCCACTGAGAGGAAAGCCTGGCTTCTCAAATATTTTAGCACATCAAACAAAGTCACATAAAATTCTTTGCAAAATAGGTTTAACATCTACAGGGTTAAAGAACAATCAACAGAAATTAGGGAAAGATCTGCTGCAAATTAAGAAAAAAAAAAAAATCAAAACAAAAACATAGAAAAAAGGAGTTTTTAGTTACCTTCAGTTGAAAGAGGAGTATTTTTTTTTTTTTATCATACTTATCTAGGTGGATGCAGCATCAGTCCCCTGACAGATCTAATGCTGAGAACTGAGCGATCAAACACCACTGATCGCTGGGTTCTCAGTGCTCCATGAGCAGAGAGCTAGTGACTGTCAGCCACCCCTGTCTGCTCTGCCCCTCGAGCGCTCACTGGAGCGCTGGGCTATGAAGGAGATGGGAGCGGCTGGCTCAGGCTCTCAGTTGCTCGCTGAGATGCAGAGCTGGGTGCCGGTCCAGGGACCATATGGTCGCGATCTTTCTCCAGCCTGGATTGGCTTTGTGATGTCAGCCAAACAAGCTTTGGCTGTACTTCTTTAATTTTTAGAAACTTTCTTGCCAAATACTTGGTAAAACCCATCAGTCCAGCAACAATGACAGCATGGGGAGCAAAATATGCAATTACTGAAAATATATTAGTTTCTCTTTATGAACAGGAGGATCAAATCACAGTACATAGACACAAGTATGATAAGTGACTGTGTATATTTAGGAATAAACCAATCTGCTTCTTAAATGTATACCAATTTGTCAATGATTAGGCTGCATAGCAGGCTGGATATTCCTTTAAATCTGCTAATTTATGGGTAGGGACTCAACATACCCTTTCTTCGAATTTGTATTTAGAATATGCAATTTTCGCAACAATTACAGCCTTGAGTCTGTGTGGATAAGTATATACCAGCTTTCCATATCTGAACACTACAGTTTATTTTCATTCCTCTGTGCAATACTACTGATCCAGCTCTGTCAGGTATATGCAAGGGATACCGAAGGTCACTTTCCCACTGGGGCAGTAGCGGCAAAGCGCCGCTAGTTTTAGCGGCAGTTTACCACTGTTCTAGCGGGGCTTTGGCTCCGTTATACAGGCAGAAGTGGGGCGCTTTTAACCCCCAAAAAGGGGTTGAAAGCGTTCTGAAGCGGTGTTTAGCAGTTTCGGAATTGGTGCCCATTCATTCCAATGACAGGGGCGGTGGAGGAGCAGTGTATACACCGCTCACTACACCGCCCAAACGATGCTGCTTGCAGGACTTTTTTTTCTGTCCTGCAAGCTTGGGTGGATTGCGGGGCATTTTTGAGGTGCTTTACAGGCGCTATTTTTATTGCTAAAACGCCTGAAAGACACGACTGTGAAATAGAGCTGCACGATTAAGGCCAAAATGAGAATCACAATTTTTTTGCTTAGAATAAAGATCAAGATTCTCGCGGCGTAACATCATCTTTCATATTATACAAAAAATTGGGCTAACTTCACTGTTTCGTTTTTAATTCATGAAAGTGTCATTTTTCCCCAAAAAAATGCGTTTGAAGGACCGCTATGCAAATACCGTGTGACATAAAATATTGCAAGGATCACCATTTCATTCTCCAGGGTCTCTGCTAAAAAAAAAAAACATAACATACATAAAATGTTTGGAGTTATAAGTAGTTTTCTAGCAAAAAAAATGATTTTAACTTGAAATCAACAAGTGCCAGAAAAAGTTTGGTCTTCAAGTGGTTAACCACTTGACGACCTGCGGTTGACGGCGACAAGGTGGCTCTCCTGGGCAAACCGCCTTCATCTGACGGCGGCTGCCAGATCGCGCACGCGCTCACTGTGTCCGGGGAGGGCCAGGGAGCGGGTGCGGCGGACTCGATCTCCGCCGGCTACCCGCGATGCCCTCCCCGGAGTGAAAGAACGGAGGTCCGTGTAAGTAAACACGGACCTCCGTTCTGTTAGAGGGGGAAGGGAGTGATCACAGCCTTCCTCTACATGGAAGCTGTGATCACTCCCCTCCCCCTGCCAGACAACACTAAGACAGTTAGAAACACGCCCAGGGAACATAGTTAACCCTTAGAGCGCCCCCTGCAGGTTAACCACTTCACTGCCAATGGCATTTACACAAATGCCAATGGTCCCAAAAAAGTGTCAAAATGTTCCGACATGCCCGTTGCAATATGGCAGTACCGCTAAAAATCGCAGATCACCGTCATTACTAGTAAAAAAAAAAAATAAAAAAATAAAAACCCCAGAAATTAATTCTCATTGTCCGTAAACGTGGCCACTTTTGCGCAAACCAATCAAACGCCAATTGCGATTTTTTTTTTATCACAAATATGAGGAAGAATATAAATCGGCCAAAACCAATGAAAAAAAATGTTTATATATTTTTTTTTGGATTTGTATTTTAGCAAAAAGTAAGAAATTTGGGTTTTTTTGCAAAATTGTCGCTCTTCTTTTGTTTATAGCGGCGATCAGAAATGACGCAGCGGTGATCAAATACCACCAAAAGAAAGCTCTATTTGTGGGAAAAAAAGGACGCAAATTTCGTTTGGGTACAATGTCGCATGACCGCGCAATTTTCAGTTAAAGCGAAGCAGTGCCAAATCGCAAAAAGGGCTCTGGTCAGGAAGGGGGCAAATCCTTCTGGGGCTGAAGTGGTTAAACTGACTTAAATTACAGATGGAAGTTAATTCCTTTGCTCTAGAACAAAACATTGCAATGTTTATAGTTAGCTCACAAATGTTTTGAATCTTGGCAGAGTGCCTGGAATGGTTTGAAACTTGGCAGACAGTTTGTTTTTTTTTTTTTTTTGATAGCTGAGCCTAGAATTGAGGAAATGTTGGGTTGAGATTATCAGGGGGGGCTGGATCGAAATCGTGATCTTTTAACTATTAATCGTGCAACTCGAGCGTGAAAGGGGTTTAAAGTGAACAGTCTACTTCAAACCTTGCATCAAATTATCTATAAAAATGAAGATCTTAACTCTGAAGCTACTTGGAGATTTTCTATCCGCTACCCTTTACAAGTTTTTAGGGACTGCTGCAGAAAAAAAAGGGATTTTATTAAAACTTACCATAAAATCCTTTTCTCTGAGTTCACTGACAGACGCAGCCCTTCATTGACAAGTGGGGTTATATGCACATCCTACCAGGAGTTGACTAGGCAAATAGAAAGAAAGCAAGCTGACCCCTCCCAGGGGGCTGTCCTCTCTCTCCCATATAATCCCCCTGCTCTGCATAGCATATAAGTTCGTAACAAGCCGTACAAATGCACCACAAAGGGGTGGGTGCTGCGTCTGTCAGTGAACTCAGAGAAAAGGATTTTACGGTAAGTTTTTTCTCTTACGTTCACTGACAGACGCAGCCCTTCATTGACAAGTGGGGATGTCCCAAAGCTGTGTCAGTCAAGAGGGGTGGGTAAACGACAACAACTGTACCCAACAGAATCCTCTCAGGAGGCGCCAGCCGCGCCTACACTGCCGCCTGTAAAACTTTACGGCCAAACGCAGCATCCGCAGATGCTGATACATCAACTTTGTAAAACTTAGTAAACGTGTGCACTGAGGCTCAAGTAGCCACCTTGCACACCTGAGACACCGAAGCCTGGTGTCTGAAAGCCCAGGAAGTGCCAACTGCCCTGGTGGAATGCACCGTGACTGGAAAAGGGGTACTTTGCCCCGAACAGTATACGCATGAGTCACGGTCTGTCTGATCCAACGGGAAACCGTAGCCGACGAGGCCGCCAATCCTTTGCACGGACCATCCATCAGCGCAAACCACGCATCAGACTTCCGAAAGGGGGCTGTAGACGCCAAGTACACCCGCAAAGCCCTCACGACATCCAAAGAATGTAACTCAAATTCCTTGGGGTGTGCCGGGTGCGGACACAACGAAGGAAGAACAATATCTTCATTAATGTGAAAAGAAGAGACCACCTTCGGTAGAAACAAAGGAGAAGGGCGCAAGACCGCCTTGTCCTTATGAAGGACTAGGTAAGGACACTTGCAGGACAACGCTGCCAACTCAGACACCCGCCTAGCGGATGTGATGGCCACCAAGAAATCCACTTTCTGCGACAGCAATTAAGGGGATATCCCTGATCTTCTCATATGGCGGTTTCTGCAGCACAGAAAGCGCCAAATTCAAATCCCACGGCGCCAAAGGCGACCGTACCTGAGGAGCCACATGGCGCACACCTTGTACAAATGTACATATCAACGAATGTGACGCCAAAGGCCGTTGAAATAGAATCGCTATAGCCGAAATCTGACCCTTGAGAGTACTCAGTGCCAATTTTTTATCCAGGCCCTGCTGCAAAAAAGCTAGGACCCTGGACACAACGTAAGAGCGAGGGTTCTAACCCCCCGCCTCACATCAGGCAATATAGGCCTTCCAGGTGCGATGATAAATCTTGCGCGAAGTGCACTTGCACGCTTTAAGCATGGTAGGGATCACGGAGTCAGCGACACCCCTATCCCTCAACACCTGGGACTCAATAGCCAAGCCGTCAAAGCCAGCGAGGGTAAAGCAGGGTGCAAGATGGGTCCCTGAGACAACAGATCTTGGCGCAGCGGAAGACGCCAGGGAACATCTGCCACCATTCACACCTCATCGGCGTACCAAGGATGCTGAGGCCAATCCGGAGCCACCAGGATTGTCGGAATCCCCTCCGCTTCCACTCTATGCGGTAGAAGCTTGATTGGAGGGAAGGCGTACAAGAGCCGATACAGACTCCAAGGTGCCACCAGCGCGTCCCTTGTCCAGCACACAAAGGTTTCCACCTTGTGATTGAACCGAGACGCCATGATGTCCACGTCTGGTGTGCCCCACTTGTGGCGAATCTGGCGGAACACTTCTGGATGTAGGGACCATTCCCCCTGATCCAGCCTATGGCGGCTGAGAAAATCCCGACTGCCAATTCTCTACGCCCGGAATGTAAATGGCGGAGATTGCCGGCATGTGAAGTTCTGCGCATCGCAGAGTGAGAGCTGCTTCCGCAGCCGCTGCCGACCTCCTCGTTCCGCCCTGATGGTTCACATACGCCACCGCCATGGCGTTGTCCGACTGAACCCGAACCGGGAGGCCGCGCAACCTTACTGTCCAGTGGGAGAGGCAGAGCCTGATCGCCTGTAGCTCCAGCACATTGATCGGAAGGCGGGATTCCTGCGCCGACCAGCGGCCCTGAGCAGACAGCTACCCCAGGACCCCCCCCCCCCCCCAGCCCGATAGGCTGGCGTCCGTCGTGACTATCGACCAATTCGGGGAAATAAATTAGTTCCCCAACGTCAGGGCCGGGGCCCGAAGCCACCAGGTCAATGATCCTCTGGTCTGATGATCCAATCTGACCAGCTGGTCCAGGGACAATGGAGACTTGTCCCACCGCAACAGAATCGCTCGCCGAAGGAGCCGAGTGTGACTCTGGGCATAAGGTACCGCCTCGAAGGCTGAAACAATGAGCCCCAACACCCGCATACAGAACCGTAAGGAAGACCACTGGCGTGACAGCAGGGTTCGCACCGCTGCATGCAGTGTCAGCAACTTGGCCGGAGGTAAGAACACCTTCGCCTGCTCCGTGTCCAGAATCAGACCCAGGTATTCCAGGCGACAGGACGGGGTCAATGTCGACTTCTGCAGATTGATCAGCCAGCCGAAGTCCTTCAATGAGGCCATGGTGATAGCCACGTTCTCCTCCAGAGCCGAAGCAGATTCCGCTCTCAGGAGCAGGTCGTCGAGGTACGCTACCACCGCAATGCCTCTCTGCTTCAACAGCGCCAACACCGGAGCCACCAGTTTGGTGAACACCCAAGGAGCCAAGGCCAGACCGAAGGGAAGTGCCATGAATTGGTAGTGCAGATCTCCCACCGCAAAGCGCAGAAAACGCTGGTGCCGGAGACAAATGGGAACGTGGAGATACGCGTCCCTGATATCCAGAGACGCCATGAAGTCCCCTTGGTGTAGGGCGGCCACGACCGGACAGATTCCATTCTGAATTTTCGCGCCTTCACAAAGTGATTTAGCGCCGTTAGGTCCAGAACCGGCCTGACCCCCCCCCTTTTTGGGTACCACAAACAGGTTGGAGTAGAAGCCGCGGAATCATTCCAGTGGAGGTACCGGCACAATCACCCCTTGTGCGTAGAGCGCCTGAACAGCCCCTAAAAGAGCCTCTCGACGCCCCTGAGGGAGTCTCAAGTTCGATGGGAAGAACCTGTCTGGGGGTAGAAAGCTGAACTCTATCCTGTACCCGGAGGACACCACTTCCTGCACCCACCAGTCGGAAATGCGGGCAGTCCACCTGTCCGCGAACCCCAGAAGATGGCAACCCATCATGCGGAGGCAGACTTATCCTCTGTCTTTTCGCTCTTGCGACCCCTTGCCCGCTGCACCGGGGGTACGAAAAAACCTCTTCTGACCCGAAGAATTTGGACCCTGCTTGCGGCAGAACTCCCGCCGCCTGGGCTCCAGAAGAAAAGTACTCTTCCCTCCAGTGAAATCCTTAATGATTTCATCCAACTGCGCCCCAAAGAGCCGACCGCCCTGAGAGGGGAGATCAGTCAGGCCCTTCTTAGACATGTGGTCACTCGACCACAAGTGTAACCAGAGTACCCATCTGATAATGACTGCGAAAACAGACATTTTAGACAACATGGGAAGAAGGTCCAGAGCTGCGTCACACAGGTACCGAAGACCCTGAAACACATGGTCAGCTCTCTGCGACGCCTCAAGCGACCTCCAGCAGTTCAAGTCATTCTGCAGCTCTGTCATACACTCAAACAGAGATTGCGCCGCCATGGCCGACGCCAGGGCCAGCCGCATGGCTGAGCCTGCCAGCAGAAAAAATGCTTTGGACACCGCCTCTGTCCGCCTATCGGCTGGGTCCTTAAAAGAGGGTGACCCCTTCAAGGGAATGGTCGCTGCCTTATTCAGGCGAGCCACCAGAGGGTCCATTGCGGGGGGTGCACACTTCTTCACAAAGCTATCTTCAAAATGGACAACGTATAGCGAAGCGTCTTGGCAGGGCAAAGGAATTCTGCGGACGCTGTCATTCCTGATAGACCAGATGGTTAAAAAATTGATCATAAGGATAAGCCTTAGGGGACCTGGGTGGCCTAGCAGACCCGCAAACGTATGCGGACTCCTGCGACTCCCCAACGTGGTCCAGTCGCAAAGTCGCAGCCACCAGCGCCTTTTCACGCGCAACCGAGGCCCCCTGGTCTTCCTCGCTGTACGAGGGATCCAGCTCGCCCTCTGAGAGCTCCACGGGGGTCCCGGCTTGGCCCCGCCCGGGGAAGGAATTCCCCAAAATACTGCTCTCAGCTGGTCCAGGGACACCAGGGCCCCTAGCGCAGGTCGCGCTGCCGCTGACTCCTCCTCAGAAGGAACGCAGGGTCATCCACCATTGTGCCACCGGACCTGACAGGCAGAAAAAAATGCCCCTACACCCCCACAATACAGTATCACCGCCACCCCACAGATCAACCAGGGAGACCCCGGGAGGACTGCACCCACCGCTACCAGCACCCCAGGGAGAGCCCAGCTATACTTGCTGTTTGTTGCCCACAAGCGCTGCATCCCAGTAGGAGTGCTTAGTGACCGCCAGTCCTAGAGCCTGCACCACCTGTGCCATCCACACTGTCCCAGGGTGAAGAGGAAGCAAAATGGCTTTCAGCACGTGTTTCTTTCCAGGCACATCCAAACATGGCCGCCGAGCGGTCACAAGAGGCCAAAACCTGCCTACAGGCCACGACTACGGCAAAATGGCTGCGGCTCAGCACTAGAGGGAAAAACCCCAAGAAAATGGCTGCAGATCACCGCATGGCGGTTCTGAAGTGCGGGATGTGGTGGGGGGGGGGGGGGGGGGGG
>BLSH010548835.1:414182-437704 GCA_018402905.1 Glandirana rugosa
GCGCTCTATTCAGCTAATGAAATTCAGAGGAGGAGGAGCGGCTTCAGCCTGTGTGCTGCTTGTAGCATCGCCGCTCCTCCTCTGAATTTCATTAGCTGAATAGAGCGGCTCTTCTCATCTCACAGCCACCGCCCTCCGGGAAGCTGCTCGGCAGGGATCAGCACTGCGAACATGGAGAGAACTCTTACAGTTTGGCGCCCCGCAACCCGCGGTGCCTGGGTGCAGTGCACCCCGGGCACCCGCCCAGGATCGGCCCTGGCTGGGGTTTTTTGCCTTACTCTGGATCAACTGTGGGTGAAGGATTGTGTATGGGATTGTTTGGTTATATATCTTTTTTTTTTTTTTGGTTGAACTAGATGGACTTGTGTCTTTTTCAACCTGACTAACTATGACTATGTAAATCAAACTATGATTGACAGAACAAGCAGCAAAAGTTGTATTTGAGGAGAACACAGCCAGAGCCGAGTGCAGGTTGGTTGCCTGAAATTAGGGTAATGGCTAAGGTGCCCCATTATATTGTGAACTTACATGTGGTAAGGAGGAAGGGGGGATGCCAATGTGGGGTACCACTGTAAATGTGTAAGCCATGTTGTCTGCCTACTGGATTTAAGCTAGGTTCACACTGCTACAATCCGAGTTTGATCCAACTCAGTGCGATTATAAAGTGCAGCTCGGATGCTACCTTGAATCGCACCGTAGAACAGGAACCTATCCCAAAATTGCACAGTGCTGCAATCGCATAGATGTGAACGTATTTCCATTGTAGTGCGTTTGCGCAACTCAGCGCACCTGAAACCACACTATAAATATCTGAAAAGTGTGGCGTTTGCAAAATAGCTCAAGCTCTGTCAGATTGGATGGAGAGCTTCTGTGAACAGCAATTTTCAGGTCTTGCCACAGATTCTAAATTCAATTTATTTCTGGACTTGGGCCATCCTAACACATAAATATGCTTTGATCTAAACCATTCCATTGTAGCTCTGGCTGTATGTTTAGGGTCGTTGTCCTGCTGGAAGGTGAACCTTTGCCCCAGTCTCAAGTCTTTTGCAGACTAACAGGTCTTCTAAGATTGCCCTGTATTTGGCTCCATCAATCTTCCCACAAACTCTGACCAACTTCCCTGTCCCTGCTGAAGAAAAGCATGCTCACCTCATGATGCTGCGTTCAGGGTGATGTACAGTGTTAGTTTTCCGCCAGACATGTTGTTTTGCTTTTAGGTCAAAAAGTTAAATTTTAGTCTCATCTGACCAGAGCACCTTCTTCCATGTTTGCTGTGTCCCCCACATGGCTTCTCGCAAACTGCAAATAAGACTTCTTATGGCTTTTCTTCAACAATGGCTTTCTTCTTGCCACTCACTCTTCTTGCACTGGTGGGGCAGGAGGATAAAGGCATGGAAAGCCCAGATTTGTGGGGTGCATGACTAAGTTTTCCTGAGGACAGATTCTCCCACCTGAGCTGCGGATCTCTGCAGCTCCTCCAGAGTTCCCATGGGCCTCTTGGCTGATTCTCTGATTAATGCTCTCCTTGCCTGGCCGGTCAGTTTAGGTGGACGGCCATGTCTTGGTAGGTTTGCAGTTGTGCTATACTCTTTCCAATTTTACGATGATGGCTTGAACAGTGCTCCGTGAGATGTTCAAAGCTTGGGATATTTTTTTTTATAACCTAACCCTGCTTTAAAAACTTCTTACAAGTTAGGGGTATCGGAGTAAAGGGGGCTGAATACAAATGCACACCACTCTGTTCACATATTTATTTGTAAAAAAAAATGAAAACCATTGATCATCTTCCTTCCACTTCACAATTATGTTCTACCTTGTATTGGTCTATCACATAAAATCCCAATAAAATACATTTAGGATTTTGGTTGTAACATGACAAAAATGTGATCAACTTTAGGGCCTGACTGTAGTCAGGGGGGGTAAAAATTAGACAGCTGAGTTTTACCACCCCCATAAGCTGTAAAGGCAGCTGGACAGAGGTTGTACACATGCTGTGTCTGTGATGCATTTCCTCGTTGTACAGCAAAAATTAAGGGGCACGCCGAAACACCAGGCTCGTGGTTGCGACAGGGTATTCCCCTTGAAAAACAATAACAGTCATTCAGGAGGCAGCAGTATCGCCTCCTGAATGCCTGTCAGCCGTACCTGTGTCACTCTCCAAAAGTGATCCACTGCAGATCATTTTTCAGAAAGCAACACAAGTGTAAGACTAAGCTGAACACCACTGGTGAGTGTCATTTTCCACATGCAACGTTGTACCAGAAATCTGAAACCGCTACAAATCGCTCAGGTTTTCTCTAGTGATCTTCAGTTGGCTAAATATTTCTATGGCTGCTAAAGCCAAAAAAATTCAGCCAGGTGAAAGAAATAGAACACAATAGAGTTAATAAACTTAGTTCACACAAAGTATATCACTTAACCACTTCAGCCCCGGAAGGATTACCCACTTTAGGACCAGAGCATTTTTTGCGATTCGGCACTGCGTCTCTTTAACTGACAATTGCGCAGTCGTGCGGCGTTGTACCCAAACGAAATTTGCGTCCTGTTTTTCCCCCACAAATAGAGCTTTCTTTTGGTGGTATTTGATCACCTCTGCATCATTTCTGATCACCGCTATAAACAAAAGAAGAAGAGCGACAATTTTGCAAACAAAAAAAAAAAGTCTTACTTTTTGTTAACCCCTTCCCGCCGGTAGGACGTCCATGGACGTCCTAGACTTTGAGGGGGGATATCTGAATGGTGCCAGCAGCTAGAGGCACCATTCAGATATCATTTTTTTCAGCAGGCGATTCTGCACACCCCAAGAATGATCATAGCGGCAGTTCAGCCGCTTGATCTTTCTTGTAGGCAGCGGGAGGGGACGTCCCCCCCTCCCGCCGCCATTCGGTGCTTCTCCCGTGACGCCCGTACGATCGGCGGCAGGGAGAAGAGATCCGTCACCGCTGGAGTGTCGTCAGGGAGATGACTGATGACCATCTGGTCACCAGTCATCTCTATGACCCTCGGAGGCCTGGGTGCGATGTTATGACGTCACGCCCGGGCCGGCTTTAGTAAACAAAGCCGTGATCACGGCTGGAAAGGCTGGGATAGGAATTTTTTTCTGATCTCAGTCTTTCCAGCCTGCAGGAGAGATGTGAGGTCATATTGACCCCACCATCTCTCCATAAAGAGTACCTGTCACACACCATTCCTATTACAAGGGATGTTTACATTCCTTGTAATAGGAATAAAAGTGATCAAAAAATTTTTTTAAAGACACAGTGTAAAAATAAAAAAATAAAAGTAAAATAAAAAATAATAATAAAAAAAAAAAATTAAAGTCCCCCCCCGTCCCCGTACCCAGAAGCGAACGCATACGTAAGCCCAGCCCACATATGTAATCGGTTCAAACCACACATGTGAGGTATCGCCGTGTGCGTTAGAGCGAGAGCAATAATTCTAGCACTAGACCCCCTCTGTATCCCTAAACATGTAACCTGTAAAACAGGAGATTTTTAAGTACCAAAGTTCGGCGCAATTCCACGAGTGTTCGCAATGTTAAAGCATGACATGTTGGGTATCAATTTACTCGGCGCAACATCCTCTTTTACAACATACAAAAAAATTGGGCTAACTTTACTGTTTTGTATTTTTTAAATTCACTAAACTGTCTCTTTTCCAAAAAAAACGTGTTTGAAAAATTCCTGCGCAAATATCGTGTGATATAAAAAGTTGCAATGATTGCCATTTTATTCCCTAGAGTCCCTGCTAAAAAAACAAACATATATAATGTTTGGGGGTTCCGAGTATTTTTCTAGCAAATAAAATGATGATTTTTACATGTAGGAGAGGAGTGTCAGAAATGGCCCGGTAAGGAAGGGGTTAAAATACGAATCCAAAAAAAATATATATATAAAAAAACATTTTTTCCATCGGTTTTGGCCGATTTATATTCTTCCTCATATTTTTTGTTAAAAAAAAAAAAACGCAAATCGGCGTTTATTGATTGGTTTGCGCAAAAGTTGCCATGTTTACGGATGATGAGAATTAATTTCTGGGGTTTTTATTTTTATTTTTTTTACTAGTAATGGCGGTGAGCTGCGATTTTTAGCAGTACTGCGATATTGCAGCGGACATGTCGGACCATTGCCATTTATACAGCGATCAGTGCTATAAAAATGCACTAATTACTGTGTAAATGCCATTGGCAGTGAAGGGGTTAACCTGGAGGGGGCACTCTAAGGGTTAACCGTGTTTCATGGGCGTGTTCTAACTGTATGTGGGCTGGGGGAAGGGAGTGATCACGGCTTCCATATACAGGAAGCCTGTGATCACAGCCCCTTCCCCCTCTAACAGAACGGAGATCCGTGTTTACTTACATGGACCTCTGTTCTTTCACTGCGGGGAGGGGGCCATCGTGGGTAGCTGGAGGAAATCGAGTCCGCCCTACCCGCTCCCTGCCCACCCCCCTCCCAACACAGTGAGCGCGCGAGTGTGCCTCCGGCAGGAAGGCGTACTCACAGTTCGGGATGTCGCAGCTGCCGTCAGGCGCCGGTCGGTAAGTGGTTAAAGAATAAAAATGAACACTAACTTAAAGTGGTTGTAATCCCTCAAGGTTTCTCTCCTTATTGCATTCTATGCATTAAGGAGAAAAACCTTTTCACCTGCAGCAGTCCCCGAGCCCCCTTTTACTTACCTGAGCCCAAAACGAACCCACGGCGGGGACGAGCCTCACAGCTCACCCGAGCTGCTCCGGTTCTCATTGGCTGGATTGATAGCTGGGGATACATTGGCTACCGCTGCTGTCAATCAAGTTCAGTGAATGCACGCAACAGCAGGACTCAGGAGCGCACCTGCATGGGTGACCCCAGGGAAGCGTGGCTGTCACTCGAAAAGAGGAGGAGCCCGGAGCACCGCTGGAGGACCCCAGAAGACGGGGTTAGGGGCCACTCTGTGCAAAACCGCTGCACAGAGGAGGCAAGTATGACAGGTTTGTTATCAAAAAAAAAAAAAAAGAAATGTGCCTTTACAATCGCTTTAATTTCTTACTGATCTCCATTTTGCTGTATGTCTGCCATAAAACAGTTCCAGATAATATGAAGAAAATTCCAGAGGATATGACAGTCAGGTCTGTGAATATGTTCTCCCCAGTGAGCCTGCCTGTGCTCCTGTGTCCTTCAACTGTCACGCGGTGACATTTCACAGTGCGATCACAAGACGTGGTTTTATCTCTCCACAATAAGGCACTTTATATAGCACTGGATCTATCCAAGGCATTTCCAAATACTTATTCACCTGTTACTGACCAGACCAAGGCATCAACTTGGTGTTATCAAACAGCTCTTATTAAACACTATTTACATGTGACACAATCCCAGCGTAATTTCATAAAGAAATGTTATTTATGGGGATTCCTCTAACAGTCAGGCACATGTTTATATATTAATAAAAAAAATGGCACATAAGCAATAGGGTTAAAACTGACTGATTATTTAAAGTGGAACTTCACTGAAATGCAGAATTTCCACCCTCCTGCCTTACTCCTCTGTATATATTGAAAACACTTTTTTTGTGTGTGTGGGGGGGTAACCTAGCTCTGACAAATATGGAAGATTCTCCTTAGGAGATGGAATGTATATAATCTTGTACTAATGTAATCTTATCAGATCAGGATTTATGAAAGTGGAGTTGTATGGAAAGAGCACTTTGCTTTCAGAGGCAGCCAAACTTCCAAATGTGGATTTATTCTAACTGGCTTTCCAATGGCCAAACACAACCATTTACGAAAACAGCTCTTCTACAATAGGATCATTAAAAGGTCTCTGGTTATCAGTGTCGTGCTTTCCACTTTGCTAAAGGTGGCCATAGATGGATCAAAATTCTGCCGGTTCCATGTGTGGCCATTGCAGTTAACCACTTGCCGACCGACCGGCCGCCGCACTGTGACGGCGGCAGAGTGTCTCGTTATCAAAAACCGCCGTCACGTGACAGCGGCTGTGATAACTAGCACTGTGAGCTTGCGCACGACGCGGCATGCTCGCGCGCTCACTGTGTCCAGGGGGGTGGCAGGAAGCGGGTAGGGCGGACTCAATCTCCTCCGACTACCCGCGATGCCCCCCCCGCAGTGAAAAAATGGAGGTCCGTGTATGTAAACATGGATCTCCATTCTGACAGAGGGGGAAGGGCTGTGATCACAGGCTTCCTGTATATGGAAGCCGTGATCACTCCCCTCCCCCTGCCAGCCCGGCCCCTATACAGTTAGAACAGGCCTAGGGAACACATTCAAGCTCCCTCCAGGTTAACCCCTTCACTGCCAATGGCATTTACACAGTAATCAATGCATTTTTGTAGCACTGATCGCTGTATAAATGCCAATGGTCCCCAAAAAGTGTCAAAATGGTCCGACATGTCCACCACAATATCGCAGTACCGCTAAAAATCACAGATCGCCGCCATTACTAGTAAAAAATGTAAAAAAATAAAAACCCCAGAAATGAATTCTCAACCATAAACGTGGCAACTTTTGCGTAAACCAATCAATAAATGCAGATTGCGATTTTTTTTGACCAAAAATATGAGGAAAAATATAAATCGGCCAAAAAAAATGAAAAAAAAAATGTTTTTCTATATTTTTTTGGGATTTGTATTCGAAAAACTGTTTTTTTTTGCAAAATTGTTTTTTTTTTATTTTTTATTTATAGCGGAAATCAGAAATAATGTAGAGAGGATCAAATACCATCAAAAGAAAGCTCTATTTGTGGGGAAAAAAAGGACGCAAATTTTGTTTGGGTACAACGCCGCACGACCGCGCAATTGTCCGTTAAAGCGATGCAGTGCCAAAGCGCAAATAGTGCTCTGGTCCTAAAGTGTGAAATCCTTCCGGGGCTGAAGTGGTTAAACAGAAGTCGACCTACACAAGATCAGGTAAGAAAAAAATGTTATATTCTCCATGCCACAAGGAAGCATTTAACCCTTGCAGTACGGGCACAGCCCCACTGCATAGGACTTTTTCGTTTTGTGGAGTACAGCTTTAATCACTTCAGCCCCGAAAGGATTTGGCCCCTTCATGACCAAGACATTTTTTGCAATACGGCACTGTGTCACTTTGACAATTGCACGGTCGTGCGACGTTGTACCCAAACAAAATTGACGTCCTTTTTTTCCCCCACAAATAGAGCTTTCTTTTGGTGGTATTTGATCACCTCTGCATTTTTATTTTTTGCGCTATAAACAAAACAAAAAGAACAATTTTGGAAAAACAAAACATTTTTTTTTTTTTACTTTTCTGTAATACATATCCAAAAAAAAATAAAAACATTAATCAGTTTAGGCCAATATGTTTTTTTTTTCTACATATTTTTGGAAAAAAAAAAAAATATCGCAATAGGCGTATATTGATTGGTTTGCACAAAAAAGTTATTGAGTCTACAAAATAGGGGATAGATTTATGGATTTATTTTATTTTATTTTTTTTTACTGGTAATAGCGGCGATCTGCGTTTTTTATCGGGATTGAAACATTGCGGTGGACAAATCTGACTCCGAATGACAGTTTTTGGAGACCAATGATATTATTACCTTGATCAGTGCTATAAAAATGCACTGATCAATGTATAAAAGGACACTGGCAGGGAAGGGGTTAACTGTCTTCCCTGGCTGTGCTCTAATTGTAGGGGGGATGGGCTGCCAGAGAGCACTGTTCCCGATCACTGGGAACAAAAGATCTCTGTCATGTCCCCTGTCAGAACGGGGATCCACCTTGTTTACACTGGCAGGTCCGCGTTCTGACTCTGTACAGAGCGATCGCCGGCGCACATAGAGTCTGCGGGACCCATGGGCGTGCGCACCTGCAATCCCACTTGCATGGACCGACATATAGGTATGTCAGTTCACGCAGGAGAGCCAACCTGCCGCAGTATATCTGCATGAGCAAGTCAGCAATTGGTTAAAGGTGTTGTAAAGCAGGGCTTGACAAATTTGCCTTGAATCTAGGCGCCAGCTAAAAAAGTTAGGAGCCAGTTTTTTATAGCGTAGTGTTGGGTTGTCAGCGCCCCCCCCCCCCGGGGTAAGACAAGTAATTTGCGCCCCCTAACCCTAACTTACTCACAGCAGAGCAGCCAGTCAATAACTCCACCATTACATCAGGGTTATAGGCTGGCCAGAAAGAGTGACACTGAAAAATCTGTTACGGGGGAAATTCCTTATTATGCCGAATGCATTGTGACTGCGGCATGTAAAACGCCCTCATCTGCTGCCTAATGGAGCTTAAGGGAGGCCAATGGTGGGTGGCAAAAACATGTCTCTACTGCACATTTTTACCACCCAACTTGCACATCTAAACAAAGCCTGAGTGACATAAATAAATAAAATACAAAAAAAAGGTGAAAAGTATTCCAGCGCTGCGGATCTTCTGCTGCCTCTTTGCAGCCACTTCCTGCCTACATGTGTGCCCCCCACGGTGACTTTTCATTGCTCTGGTGGGTTTCTGGTCACCATGAAATACTGGAGCCCAGCTGCACATAGAGTGGTAATTGTTGATGGTACACAGGGCTTTATCACAATTTTGTTGCTTAGCATAAAGGTCACGTTTCTCACGGTGTGACATCATCTGTCACATTATACAAAAAAAAAAAAAAAAAAGGCTAACTTTACTGTTTAGTTTTTTTTTTATTCATCAAAGTGTATTTTTTCCAAAAAATTGCGCTTGAAAGACCACTGCGCAAATACCATCTGACATAAAATATTGCAGCAACCACCATTTTATTCTCTAGGGTCTCTGCTAAAAAATAATATATAATGTTTGGGGGTTCCAAGTCATTTTCTAGCAGAAAACACTGAATATTTAATTTTAAGCCACTAATGTGAGAAAGGGTTTAGTCTTTAAATGGTTAAACTTTCCTGATAGCCTGGAGATCATTGCTTTGAAAGAAGAAGATACATTGTTGCTTGTTTATTCTTCTAACTCTCAACAACTGTTCCAGGCAGCCTGTTGTTTCTACTTAGAATGAAGAAAAGTAACAAACAATTCCAGGCAGCCGGCCAAGTTTAACAGCTGTTAGATTAAGCCGAGAACGGCTCTCAGCTCTCGCTGAATCTGACACGCTGTTTTAACACAGATAGAAGGAACGGCTGTCACTCGCCAGGACGCGAGTTCTGGTCGCCATGGCGACCTGGCGCCCGGGGTTTGTCGAGGCCTGTTGTAAAGGCAGCCTCCCTCAGCTCTCCTAATACTTACCAGAGGTCCCTCTCTGTCCAACGATGTCCATGAGTGTCTAAGCCGTCCGCGATTCTCCCTCCCTGATTGGCCAAGACACAGCAGCAGTGCCATTGGCTGACGCAGCAGCAGTGCCATTGGCTGACGCTGGTGTCAAAGTCAGCTAGCCAATCAGGAGAGAGAGGGGGCGGGGTCTGGGCTCCATGACTGAATGGACACAGGGAGCTGTGACTTGGCTTGGGTGCCCCCATAGCAAGCTGCTTGCTGAGGGGGCACCGTACAGGAGGGAGATGAGCAAATATGAAGTGAATTTTGGCAGGTTCCTAATGAACCAGCCAAAACTTGAGCAGTGAGGGTGACTCTGTTGGCATCCTTTCATCTGAAAATTGAAGAAGGAGTCTGGTGGAAAATTTTTAAGTTTGCTGTACATACACCATACTTTTTCATCAATCTACACTTGCAATAATAACTATATAACCCTACAAACATAATAAAGAATTTATTAGACATACTCTGCACACAAGCCAATGTGTCCTCATATGCACCTTATTTCCAAGGAATTCAGCTTATTCAATGTTGTTTTAGTTTTGGGTGAAGAGCATTGCAACCCGTACGTGTATTTTCATCATGTAGTAAGTCCAAATACCGTGTAACCTCTAATAACATCAATGAGCACAGAAATGCAGCTGAAGCTGGCAGAGAATGTAGGCAATGCTTAATTCCCATGGTAACAAGATTAAGTGCAAAACTGCAGGCACAGTTGTGTTGGTTCGTAGATATACAATAACTGAAGGTCATTTACATTTAGATTCAAACCAACTGATCCATGGCAAGTTATAAACCAATTTGTTGCCTATCTAAAATCTACCTAAAATAATAACTTAACTCTTTCCATCAACCTTCCACTAAAATGATCATGCAAGAATTAAAGTGGATGTAAACTCTCACATACAGTATACCCAGTGAACAGCCTCAGAAGATACACAGGGATGAAACAAATCTCCCTGCATATGTTTTACATCTATATATATGTTGTCTTCATCTTTATATACAGTTTAGAATGTGCACATCATGTTAGGAGATTTTCTCTTCCTGGTTTAGCACTACAGTGAAGCCTGTGCAAACAACCAAGACAGCTGATTGGAGGAAAGGCACACACCCCCTCTCCTTATAGGTAGAGACTTTCAGCTCTGTTTGTTGTATCATTCAGGGCTCAGCCAATCTAATTATAGCAACCTCCCCAACACGAAACTCCAGCTGCTTTTATTATATGTCAGGAGTTATCAGGCTGATAACATAATAACGGGGCAGGACAAAGCTACCGGACCCATCGCTTTGAAGAGAGATAAGAAAACACTACAGATATATGTGCCCAGCTAAAAATTAATGAATCAGCTTTACATCCACTTTAAAGCAAAATAAGGCAATGCATTTCATTATGATCAAGCAGATCAAATCTATTTATTAAAGAATCCAGAACTATTTCCTTCCCTGGATTCACTACAAACCAATACACATATGATATGTAAAAAATAAATATATTGCCCTACCCTAATTAAATTAGCACGGGTGCTGCTGCTCAAAAACTAGCCGGAAGACTGAATAGGTGAACCCAAATTAAGCGCGCTTCCCACTATAAATCATATGCGACAAACCACAAATGTTTAAAATACAAAATATATGCTCCAAAAATACACAGTAGCAATCTGTATCAAAAATAAATATTATAAATCTTATGAATTCCATCCAGTGCTCATACTAAAAGCCCTTTCACAGCGGACCGTCCCTGCGTCAGCGGTAAATCGCTGCTACTTTAGCGGCGCTTTACAGTCGTTATAGCGGCGCTTTGGCACCGCTAATGGGCATTTTTAACCCCCCAGAAGGGGTTAAATGGACCCAAATAGCGCTTCTTTCAAAGCCCTTTTACGGCACTTTGAAAGCAGCGGCCATTCATTTCAATGGCAGGGGCGGTGAAGGGGCAGTGTATACAACGCTCCCACACCGCCCAAAAGATGCTGCTGCTTGTTCCTCTCCTGCAAGCGCACCACCCCAGTGTGAAAGGACATACTAATTTTAATGGAGAGACGATTTTCAGGCGCTTAGCAGAGGCTATTTCCAGCGCTAAAGTGCCTGAAAACCGCCCCAGGGTGAAAGGGCTCTAAAAACTGACACATTGTGTAAATTATCAAGGCCATGCAATGTAATATTTGTTACGAAGTTTTATTACTCCAAAATATTCATCCACTGTTCTCGATGTAAAACAAGCAGTGCCGCTTACCAGAGATGTTGGATCTCAAGTTATAGAGATCATATATGCTCAGACAGGTAACTCAAGACTAGGCAGTCTACTCGCCAGGCTCCTCCACGTGAAGATTCCTCTTAAAGTGGTTGTTAAGCCACTTGTATAAAATGCTCCCATTCCCTCTGTATTAGCACAAGTTCCCCTTGTGCCTGTGTTATAACATATACATATACATACACACATACACTTATCTGTATAGATAACAGAGCTTCTTCCTAGGATTAGTTGTCATTTTCTCCTCTCCTCAGCCAACATTTCCTGAGGGTGGGACCGAAAGCAGAGAAGAGACTCTACGTACTGACAGGGAGGGGGGAACTGAAGGTAGGCATAGAAGAATAGGAGACCACGGGCTCTCAAGATCAGCTACATGACAATGGGAGTCAGCACTCGGGGGGGGGGGGGTCGGCGGGGGAGTCATGACCTGGCATTATCAAACAGGTGTTTTAGGGGATACAGAGGGATCATTTAAAAATCAAAAGCACCACGCTGCTTACTGCACATTAAAAAGGGACAAGAGCAGCATTTTGTTTTTTTGGGTTAACAAACGCTTTAATGATTGTGGGCTGTATCCTATCCACAGAGGGTCTTAGGGACACGAAGCACCTTATTCCAAATATTTTCTGTAATCGTGAAGTAAAAAAGGAGAGCCTTCATGGTGCAGTATATCCAATAAAAATGAATTAAAACATAGGATCACTTACACTTAAGAAAACAGTAAAAGATTTGTTTCAAACAGCAGTGGCTCTAGCCAGCTGTCTGATGCGTGGCTAACCTCCGTTCCCAGACGATGCCTTGTATGGGGAAACGCGTCGGATGGAACAGCATTTCATGACGTCACCACGCATCAGCCAGCTAGCTAGAGCCACGGCTGTTTGAAACACATCTTTTAATTAATTTTTATTGGATATACTGCACCATGAAGCCTTTCCTTTTACCCTATGATACTGGGAACTATTTGGGATAAGGCGATTCGTGTCCCTAAGACCCTCTGTGGATAGGATACAGCCCGCAATCATTAAGAGGAATCTTCACCTGAAGGAGACTGGGGAGTAGATTGCGTGTCTATAACTTGAGATCCAACATCTTTGGTAAGCGGCACTGCTTGTTTTACATCAAGAACAGTGGATGAATAAAACTTAGTAACAAACAATAGATGGACTTGATAATTTACACAATGTGTCACAGTTTTTAGTATGAGCACTGGATGGACTTCATAATATTTATTTTTGATAAAGATTCTACTGTTTATTTTTGGAGCATATATTGCTTTGTATTTAAACATTTGTGGTTTGTCACATATGATTTTTTTGTAGTGGCTCTCTCTCTTCTCACTAGAAAGAGAGGCAGCAGCAGTGGGTGCTTGGCTCCTGCTGATCACAGCCAGTGAGGAGAGAGCGGGGGCCAGCAAATGGTGAATGTCAGCAAATCTTAGGCCTTAAAAAAAAAGACAGACATTAGGGATGGGGGTCCAATTCTCTGATCCAGAGGATACTTATTTCTAATGGAGCAATCCACTGGAAACAATAGGGACGAGGCCGGGTAAAGGCCATTGATTATTGGCGATATTCTATGAACAGTTGAAACCGTATCAGTTCCCCTACAGTGCTGTGAAAAAGTATTTGCCCCTGCCTAGTTATTTTTATTTTTTTGCATATTTGTCACACTTAAATGATTCAGATCAAACAAATGATAATATCAAACAAAGATAACCCAAGTAGATATAAAATGTATTTTTTAAATGATTTCATTTATTAAGGGAAAAAGAAGCTGTCCAAACCTGCCTGGCCCTATGTGAAAAAGTAATTGCTCCCTAAACCCCCTGCTGCATAACCCAAACGCGCTTGAGGTCATGAACGGATGGCCAACATTGTCCTTCAGGAATTTCTGGTAGAGCGCAGAAGTCATGGTTCCATCAATTGAACAGACATTGTGAAAAGGGCAAGTCATCACAAAGCGTGATCACTTAATCATACAGACTCTACAAAAGATATAATGAATTTTGTATTCTGTGAATTTTTTGAAAATATGGTTCATATTAGGATATAAAATTCCAAAAAACAAGTACTGTATATCCTCCCATTTCAGGCAAGTAAAAAAAAAAAAAAAAACCTTCCTTCCCTCTAAAATCTCATATATTTCCCAAATGTATGCTGTGTTCATAAATGGTTTTATTTACACAGGTAGGTGATGTGATAGTTACAGACTTCACTCCTCTATTCAGATGATGCCATGCCTGAGGGGTGCTAACAATCTAGTGAACTAATGACACACAAACATTTCCTAACCAAGTAGAAACTGATCAACTTGGTTGTACAGAAGGAAACCATAACAAGAAGTAAACATCAACACAAAAGGATTGATTGGCTAAAGAAATACAGATTGTTCACACAGTAAATGTTCACTGAACTTAGTAAATATCGCAAAACTGAAATTAATTACCCAACTGTGCTAGTAAAAATCCCTTCTTTTTGGCAGGTGTTTAAAAGAAAGCACAGCTTCAGCTAATTTACAAAGTTTAGAGGATGTTCACTATACTACCCTGTTTCCCCCAAAAATAAGCCCTACCCCGAAAATAAGACCTAGCGTGATTTTCGAGGATTGCTGCAATATAAGCTTTAAAGTCCTTGCAAAATTATGTATTCAGTTTTGTAAAAAAAATTATATAATGTGCAGTGTGTCTCCTGAAAATACCTAATTTACAGTGCCGCTGGACGCTCACCTGACCTGTCGGAGATCTTCTTTTCTCCTCCCATGTAGACATACACTCTCTGGCTGCCCCATGTAGACATACACTCTCTGGCTGCCCCATGTAGACATACACTCTCTGGCTGCCCCATGTAGACATACACTCTCTGGTTGCCCCATGTAGACATACACTCTCTGGCTGCCCCATGTAGACATACACTCTCTGGCTGCCCCATGCAGCCTCTGACTCCTGAGAAAGGATTGGGGCCCTCCTGACCACTACACAGAGACCTCCTGTCACTTGGGGGAGCCCTAAACTATTGTCAGGTCCTAGATTAAAAGGGCTGTGAACACCTGCCCATCCAGCCTGCTGGTTACTGGCAAAACCTGGACACTGGGTTGGAGACTCCTTCCCTCCCAATGCACTTTGGGGTCTCCAAGCTTCAGACCTTTATTTGGGAATGACAAAACCAGGAGAAAGATAAGAAACCACTGTTCTCAGCTCAGAACTCACATTTTGGAGCCCTAGACTCTACATACGTATAAACCCTGTCACTTTCTCCTACATTTTACAGTGGCAGGGACTTGCATTGGCACAGTCATTCACTGATAAACTAGTTTTAAGTCAGAGTAAGGAAAACACAGGGAGGCCCCCCACCAGAGTTCTGCTGCACCTACAATGCCCAATCGGCAGGCTAGGGTCCTTTACTGAGTTGGGCCTTTTAAAATGGACCTTCACTCAAAAGACAAAGTACTGCTTATTCTTAGGACACCTACAGGTGCCCCAAGAATGTTTCTGTCTATACAATGCCTCGAAAAAGTATTCATACCCCATGACATTTTCCACATTTTGTCATGTTACCACCAAAATCAGAAATGTATTTTATTGGGTGGAAGTGGAAGGAAAATGATAAATGGTTTTCAAATTTATTTATTTTTACAAATATGTAAAAAGTGTGGAGTGTATTTGTATTCAGCCCCCTTTACTCTGATACCCCCAACTAAAATCTAATAGAACCAATTGCCTTCAGAAAATCACCTAATAAGTAAATAGAGTCTACCTGTGTGTAATTTAACCTCAGTATAAATACAGCTGTTCTGTGAAGCCCTCAGAGGTTTGTTAGAGAACCTTAGTGGACAAACAAAATCATTTAGACCAAGGAACATCAGATAGGTCAGGGATAAAGTTGTGAAGTTTAAAGTGGTTGTTAACCCACTAGTACTTCTTTACATAATCCGCTCTGTTTATTGTTGTATTGGCCCCCCCGGTGACTGTCCTATGGAAATAGCACTGTATATACCTTGTATACTGAGCGCTGATCTGTGCTGTTTGAGCCTCCGCTTGTCTCCTCTCTCTGCCCGACAGATGCAGTGGGCGGGGCCAAGGAACCCCTGCTGATGTCAGCACGGAGGGGAGGAGAGGAGGAGGAGGAGGAGAGAGGCGGCCAAGCCCACTGCATCTGTCGGGCAGAGAGAGGAGACAAGCGGCGGCTCAATCAGCGCACAGTATACAAGGTATATACAGCATTATTTCCAAAAAGGACAGTCACAGGGGGCAAATACATTAATAAACAGAGCAGATTGTAGTAAAAAATTATTGATTTGAGCAGCGAGACATGAGGGGGCAGAGCGGACATGGAGCTATGAGACAGAGGGGAGGGGGAGAGAGGAGAATGGGGAGAGAGCACACAGGACACACAGCGCAGGCTGCGGATGACAGACACACACTGACTCCGATGACACAGCTTGGCAACCATATTTCGGAGTCAGCACAGACACTGGCAGGATCAGTCAGGAATTACAGGTGATACAGGGGGCCAAAGGGCACTATGCTGTATAACTTCCTTAATAGGAACAGGATCTTTATTATTTTTTTTTTTTTTTTGGGTTAACAAATGCTTTAAAGCAGGGTTAGGTTATAAAAAAAATATCCCAAGCTATGAACATCTCACGGAGCTCTGTTCAATCCATCATCCGAAAGTGGAAAGAGTATAGCACAACTGCAAGCCTACCAAGGCATGGCCGTCCACCTAAATTGACAGGCCGGGCAATGAGAGCATTAAATCAGAGAAGCAGCCAAGAGGCCCATGGTAACTCTGGAGGGACTGCAGAGATCCACAGCTCAGGTAAGAATCTGTCCACAGGACTATTATTAGTCGTGCACCCCACAAATCTGGCCTTTATGGAAGAGTGGCAAAAAGAAAGCCATTGTTGAAAGAAAGCCATAAGCAGTCCCGTTTGCAGTTTGCGAGAAGCCATGTGGGGGACGCAACAAACGTGGAAGAAGGTGCCCTGGTCAGATGAGACCAAAATTGAACTTTTTGGCCTAAAAGCAAATGGAGCCAAATATAGGGCAATCTTAGCAAAAAACCTGTTAAGAGTCTGCAAAAGGCTTGAGACAGGGGCAGAGGTTCACCTTCAAGCAGGACAACAACCCTAAACAAACAGCCAGAGCTACAATGAAATGGTTTAGATCAAAGCATATTCATGTGTTAAAATGACCCAGACAAAGTCCAGACCTAGATCCAATTGAGAATTTGTGGCAGGACTTGAAAATTGCTGTTCACAGACGCTCTCCATCCAATCTGACAGCGCTTGAGCTATTTTGCAAAGAATATGCAAAAATTTCACTCTAGATGTGCAAAGCTGGTAGAGACATCCCGAAAAAGTAAAGGTGCACCAAAATTCGGCAGGCGAAAATTATCGGCATTATCAGCCGAAATTGCTGACAAGGAAAAAAAAGCCGATACCAAAAAGGGGGCGGGGTCCGCCTCGGGTGCCGCTGTATGCAACAGAGGAGATGAGCAGTTTCACACTGAGCTTGTAAGAGCCGCTCAGTGTGTGAAACTCATGTAATATAACCGATTGCAGAGATCAGCTGTAAAAACTCCACAGTGATATCAGGGGTGGGAGGAAAAGTTGTCAAAACTCTGCAGTGATGTCGGAGGTGGGCAGGGCCACATACACAATATGGCCCGTCCAGCCCCTATCTCATTGGCTAGTGTTCGATAACTGTTTGGTCCCGCCCAACCCCGACATCACTGCAGAGTTTTGACAGCTGTCTTGCACACCCGACAGCACCGGAGTTTTGACAGCTAGTCTCTGCAATCAGTTACATTACATGAGTTTCAGACACTGAAACTCCTCATCTCCTCTATTAGTGCCACCTGTCAGTGCCAATCAGTGCCGCCTCAGTGCCAACCAATGCCACCTATCTGTGCTTCCAATCAGTGCCTATCAAAGCTGGCAATCACTGCTGCCAATCAGTGCCCATCACTGCTGCCAATCAGTGCCCATCACTGCTGCCAATCAGTGCTGCCAACCAATGCCACCTATCAGTCCCAGTGCTGCCTCTCAGTGCCACCTATCAGTGCCCAGGCAGGCTGCATATGACAATGGTATATAAAAATAGAAATATTTTTTAAAAACTGTCATTTTCAGTTTCGGTTTTCGGCTTTCAGCTAAGTGCATTTTCAGTACCAAAATTTCCATTGGGTGCACCACTACAAAAATGACTTGCAGCTGTAATTGCAGCAAAAGGTGGTTCTACTAAGTATTGACTTGGCTGGGGGTGGCTGAATACAAATGCACGTCACGCGTTTCAGATATTTGTAAAAAAATTGAAAAACCATTTGTCATTTTCCTTCCACTTCACAATTAGGCCTCATTTACACTGCTGCTGGTAAACGGACGTATTGGGGCATTTGGGCATTTTTTTCAGCTGCCCCTGAACTTTGTAAATGTACTGATAAGATAACATAGAGGAAAGGTTCGTTTAAGGTCGTTTCCAGGTAGTTGAGTTTAAATGCTTTTTTTGGAACGCAAAAACATAGGTTCAGATGCCAGTTCAAAATGCCAAACAGCTTGTAAATCTAAACGCGGTAACTCGTGTCTAGAACCGTTTCGTTTACAGCCGTTTCCATTCTAAATAATAAAAAAAAAAAAAAAACACGCTGCAGGCAAAACGGCCATTTTAGTCGTGTGCTTCTAGCTGTAAAAAAAAAAATCGTTCAGGGGAGGTTGATAAAGCATCCCGTGCAAATGGAGCCTTATGTGCCACTTTGTGTTGGTCTATCACATAAATTCCCAATAAAATACATTTACATTTTTGGTTGCAACATGACAAAATGTGGAAAATTTCAAGGGGTATGAACAAAATATTTAGCTTACTGTATGGAGTAACGTTTTAAACACTTTAGATGGAGCAAGTTTATTCATTGAACCGACACCCCATGGGCCAGCTTTATCATAAAGAAATAAAAAGACTAGAAAATTTCAGAGCAGGCAATTAATTCTTCTTCTAATAGGAGTTGGGCAGAGTGTGTCTCACAGATGACCAGTTCTTTATCTGACCATAATCAGCCAGACTGAGTACAAAATTATTTCAGGTCTTTAAGCTTTTTAAAGCTTAGAAGGGTATTTTGAGTTTATACCACAAATTTGAAAAGTACATTGTAAGAGCCGCTATATGATAATGCACATGATCCTAACTTCACAAAGAAATATGACAAATTGCACACAAGCATCCCATCTATTTACATTATGAACGATGACCGATTCTGCCTCCTCACATACAGCATAATAACCGTTTAAAACACAGGATTGTAACAAAAAAGAAAAAAACAACATCAATGCTATCCATTTCCACCAAGCAGAAGAACCATAACAAATGGAGAGGCCTCTCTAAAAGCAAATGATAGTAAACAACCCTAAATCCTCTGCAAAAGGGCATTCATATAACTGAGAGATTCACAATAAAATAAATGAATCTAAGGCTTGGTTCACACTGCAGCGACCTGATAGTCCTGCGACTTAGAGCCGGTTCACACAGGGGTGACTTGTCAGAAGACCTAATCGCCTGACAAGTAGCACTCCATGCAGTGCAATGGAACCATTCTAATAGGAGCAACTCAAGTCGCTCAGACTTAAAAAAGGTTCCTGTACTACTTTGCGGGCGACTTCAAGCGACTAGCATTGACTTCTATTACAAAAGTAGTTTGCAAGCCGCACTGAAGTTGCGCTGTGCGGGGAGGCTTTGAGTCGCCCCTGATGTCGGATCGCCCCTGTGTGAACCGGCTCTTACAGTGTGACTTTACCAGGCGAATTCAGTGCAACTTTGAAGCAACTTCAGGAAATGCCTGACTAATCTCCCTGTAATGTCGGATCCAAATCACATCAATTAAGATGAGCATCTGACTTGGAGGCAACTTCCATTAAAGTCTATGGGCACAAATCGGATAGAAGTCACCTTGAAGTAGTACAGGAACCTTTCTAAAGTTGGAGCGACTTCAGTAGTGCTAATTAAGACAGCTCTCATTGACTAATATGGAATTTCACATGTCATGCGACTTGGGGTCTCACATTTTGCAAAGCAGGCTGTAATCATAGGTCCTCCATGCAGACTGGATGTAAGGCTATGTGTACCTGCTAGACATCAGCATTTATTTTACACTGTAGTGGCAGCTGCCTGAGAGTAGGAAACAGGCAGCCGCTTGTTAAACACCAATGACTGCTGCACTGTGCCTTATGTATATCTGACCTCAGCTTACATGTCACTGACCCTGCGCTGTTACTATGTACTGCTGGACTTTGACCCCTATCCTTTTCCCTATTGACCTTCATTTTTGCCCTGCTGACCCCTGTTCTCTACCCTACAAACTACTGACCTCTGTACACTATTGTATGGGGTCCCCTGTGCTACCCAAAATCAAATCTTGCAACATCTTGCAAGGAAATTCAAGCAGAAACTGTCCAAAAACTCACAAGTTCAATGGATGCAAGACTTGTGAAGCTGCTATCAAATAAGGGGTCCTATGTTAAAATGTAACGTGACCTGTTAAAATGTTTAAAAAGTTAAAATGTTGTTCAAAGTTTGATTGAAATAGCTTTTGATTTCAGTAAATATGCTGCAAACACAAAAAATGACAATTTTCAGTTCTTTACAGCCTATAAAGTGTTTTGAAACTGCGTAACAATTTGGAACAGTGCATTTTAAGTTTTTTTTATTTGAAAAAAAAAAAAAAAATACTGTTATCATTAGGAGGTTTGTTCGAATAAAATTTGAATTGTACTCTTAAGGCCTCATACACACGGACGTTTTTTGACGCCAGCGTTTTCTGGCGTTTTTTGCAGCTCTCCATGTTAGTCAATGGCCCCATAAAAACGTTGGCGTTTTTGAGCTGTAGGTGGCGTCGGCGTCAGTGAGCAGAAAGTAGAACCCATGGCCATCGCGTTCTGAGGCTGTAACGTTTTGACGTTTTTTGACGCCGACGCCACAAAACGCCAAACGCCAACAAACGCCACCTAATTTTGTACCGGCGTTTTCCGGCGCCAACGTTTTTAGGTTGAAAAATAGCAGAGGGATGATTTTTTTAAAAAAACGCCTATTGACGCCGACGCTCACTAACGCTCAAAAACGCCGATGCATAACGCCGAAAAACGTCAACTTTTTTTCCTTGACATCGGACCCGACGTTTTGTTTATTTTTTTAGATACGCCCGTGTGTATGAGGCCTAATAGTTGAGAACATGAGAATTACGCTGACTGTAGGTCACAAGGGCAGTACATTTGCCTGCACCAGATTGCATAGTACACAAGTACCATGTGATCCAGTTGCAGTTAATCTCCAAAAGTAGTGCATGCAGTTCTTTTGCCCTGCTGACCCCTGTTCTCTACCCTACAAACTACTGACCTCTGCACACTGTCCTACCCAACTACTGACCTCTGTACACTGTCCTACCCAACTACTGACCTCTGTACACTGTCCTACCTACTACTGACCTCTGTACACTGTCCTACCCAACTACTGACCTCTGTACACTGTCCTACCCAACTACTGACCTCTGTACACTGTCCTACCCAACTACTGACCTCTGTACACTGTCCTACCTACTACTGACCTCTGTACACTGTCCTACCTACTACTCTGGCCTCTGTACACTGTCCTACCTACTACTGACCTCTGTACACTGCACTATCTACTCCTGCATCAGACTTGTGGGGGCGACCAACAGTTTGCCACACTGCATTCCATTCGTACTGCTCCTGTGATCTGCAGTGGGTGTCAGTGCAAAAGTTAACAACGATCGAAACGCAGGTCACAAGGGCAGTACATTTGCCTGCACCAGATCACATGGTACACAAGTACCATGTGATCCAGTTGCAGTTCATCTCCAAAAGCAGTGCATGCAGTTCTTAGCATGAGTGGGCCCTTAAGATAGGCTAAGATTATATTTTTGCACTGACATTTGTTTTATTATATTTTATATGTTTTCTTATGCAATCATCTTTATTTGGGCCTTGCTAGTTCATTTCATAACAAAAAAAAAAATGCATTTTAGCTAAAAAAAAAAAAAAAAAAAATGTGAACAGAAAATGTGCTCAATGACATGAGGACAGCCGCATGTTCTGTCCGAATCAGCCTATGATCTCATGTCTGTGTGTGGCCCCAATGTCTGTCAAGATTACAAGTGCTTGCCCCCCCTGAGGACAGGCAGACTGCCCCCGCTCTATTGACCACCCTCTAGGTATATGTGCAGCTTTAGAGAACTTGGCGCATAAGGCCGAATAAAAAAACTGCACTAAATAATTTATTTTTATAAGCTTTTATGCAGCCTTATGACCTCATCCTGACAATTAGGTCTTTATTTTGTGACAAAGGCACTTTTTTTACCGGAGCTCAAGTGTCTCTAGAATTAAAGTTCATGTTTTGGCATCAATAGTTCATCCATATTTGTAGTCCAAACAATTTAACATTTTTTTCCTAGAGCAATAACATTCTATCCCATCAAACACTCACTATGGGCACATTGTGAGCAGCACAGAGCATGCACAAGCTGGACATCAGCCAATGATGGTCTTCTGTATAAAGTTGTAAACCGCTGCGTAAATTGTTGGCGCTATATAAATCCTGTATAATAATAATAATAATATTTAAAGGCCAACAAATAATTTGAATTTTGTATAGTGTCAGGTTTTCTGTTATCTGTTTGTGCTCTTACAGGGAAGATTTTCCTTCAGTTCCTGTCCTTGTGACATCTGTGCAAGAAATAAGTGTGGTTGTAATCAGTTCTGACCCATACTACTAAAATGTGTTTTTCTCCCCATAAGAGAGATTTACCTTCACTTCCTCTCCAGTACAGACAAATGGCAAAAAAGGGATTGAGGGGAATGTTCTCAGTACATTTGCTCATAGACTCTGTTGAGACCAAATGGAGTATGAAAATAGACCAAAAATGCCTTTCAGTTGGTATTGAGGTTAGTTTAATGAATCTCTATGTGGTTGTTTGGTTAGAGGAAAATGAACTAATGAAATTGTGGATTGTTATAGTTGAAAGTGGACCAAAAGCAAACAAAGTTGCCATGCATGGCCAGCCTAATACACAACCTTAACCTCCTAACCCTTACTACTAAAATTATCCTAACAACTAATCTCTAACACTGCCTTAATCCTTTCTGCAGTATAATGATCTTATCCGCTGCCAGAGCTGTGAGCACTGAGAAATACTTGTGTATTGGGCCATTCAGCGCGATATTTCTTTTTATATACTGCTCTTTTTAACATTTGTGTACAAAACATATTCATGATCCACCCAGCCTATAAAATTACCTGCGGGAGGAGAGGCTGCATGGCTAACCACCCCAATACTACTGAGCTAATGACATGGAACAAAAATGCATTGCAGGAAAGCCAAATTAAGCTCCATGCACACTGGACGTTAAAAAAATGATCTAAAAACGTTAGTAGCTTTGTAGCGAGTCTTTCAGTTTTTATCAGCGTTAATGCACTAGCATATTTGAGCGTCAGTGTTTTTTTTCAATGGATCCAATATGACCAAAAACGCCGGTGAGCAATGTTTTTGAGCATTTATCAGCGTTTTAAGCTTCCAGCGTTTTTTTTGTGGTCAGAACAACGACTCTTGAATGTGATTTTAGGGCGTTCAGATAACAGCCCATGAACGAAAATGCTGATAAACGACATTAAACGCCCATGTGCATGGACAAATAGGATAACATAGAGGGGCGTTTATGGGCTGTTAAAAATAAATGCCCAAAAAAAGGGATTTTATTAAAACTTACCGTAAAATCCTTTTCTCCGAGTTCACTGACAGACGCAGCTTCTTCATTAACTTCATGGGGGTTTTATGTTCGTCCAACTAGGACTTGCGGGATTTTAGTGTAAGTTCTCAGCAACAAGACTGGTGTTTTTTTTGCGACCTTCGAATTTTGCGACTATTTACGAGTTTTTGTAACGAGTGGCCGCAAAAACCAGTATAACCTAGGTAACTTTTTTTTGTGACTGCGAGTTTATACGATCACGTAATTGCGACTATTTTTGACTTTC
>BLSH010548835.1:442560-454004 GCA_018402905.1 Glandirana rugosa
TATGAACGGGAAAGATGCGGCGTGACCCCCTGAACGGGACTGGCTCGCATCATGTCGGCCGGGTCGGGGAAAGTACAGAGCACCAGGGCCCTCTATGCCCCGACCGGCTTCTTGATAGCAGATCATCTTGATTGCAGTAAAAAAATAAAGTAAAAATAAAAAAGAAAATGGTCATCTCAGGACCGCAGTTCCCTATGGGGAAGCCAGGTCAACTCCTTGCGAACTAGGCATTGAAACTGGAGAGCTATGCTGTGAGGGGATTTTATGTAGGAAGAGAGGACGGCCCCCAAGGGAGGGGCCAGCTGATCTTTTCCCTGCCTAGTTAACTCCTAGTTGGACGAACATAAAACCCCCATGAAGTTAATGAAGAAGCTGCGTCTGTCAGTGAACGTAAGGAGAAAGATTGTTTATCAGCTACAGTGTGCATTAGGGGTGCGCATCTTCACTGGTCTCCCGATTCGATTACGCGATGCATCACGATTAGGATACAAGGGAGGGTAGGAACTGAAGGATGGAAGAATCCATGAATACGAAAGGATGGATAGGAGAGTCGGGGGATGGAGATGGAGGAATCTATGGACAGGAATAGAAGTATAGGAGAGTCAGGGGATGGAGATGGAGGAATCCATGGACAGGAATAGAAGGATGGGGGAGTCTGGGGTGGAGATGGAGGAATCCATGGACAGGAATAGAAGGATGGGGGAGTCTGGGGTGGAGATGGAGGAATCCATGGACAGGAATAGAAGGATGGGGAGTCTGGGGTGGAGACGGAGGAATCCATGGATAGGAACAGAAGGATGGGGGAATCCATGGATAGTAACAGAAGGATGGGGGAGTCTGGGGAATGATGGGTGTAGAGGGGTGTGGGTGGTAGTGATGGGTGTAGAAGGGTGTGGGTGACAGTGATGATGGGTGTAGAGGGGTGTCAGTGGGTGATGCGTGTCAGTGGGTGATGCGTGTCAGTGGGTGGGGGACAGTGATGATGGGTGTAGAGGGGTGATGGGTGTCAGTGGGTGATGCTGGGTGTATAGGAGGGCGTAGGTGGTAGTGAGGGGTATGGGTGATGCTGGGTAGTAATGGGTGTGGGTGAAGCTGGTTGTAGAACACTGTAGATGGGTGTCATTGGGTGGGTGTAGAGGGGTGTGGGTGTTAATGGGTATAGATGGGTGTCAGTGGGTGGGTGTAGAGGGGCGTGGGTGGTATTGAGGGGTGTGGGTGATGATGGGTGTCAGTAGGTGATAGGTGTAGTGGGGTGTGGGTGGTGGTGGCGGGTGTAGATGCCTGGGTGTCAGTGGGTGATGATGGGTGTAGAGGGGTGTGGGTGATGCTTGTTGGTGGTGGCCAGGTGTTAAAAAAAACAAATGAATCCCCTGTCACTCTGCAAAGTGCCCCACTGTACTGTTCAACATACTTACATACCTATATGTATCAACATACCGCACTGTGCCGCTTGGCACTCCCAGCAGGTGGCTTAATGCACACGGGTGAAATGGCTATGTGGTAGTCGGCCCCACATAAACAGCCACATGTGTTTCTCCAAACATACTTCGAATATGTATCAATATACCACACTGTGCCGCTCGGCACTTATGTGACTGCCCCGGCCCGCCTCTCTCGTCTCCGGCTGATGTCAGCGTTGGATTCTCAGCCCTGCCCGTCTATCTTCTGATCTGTCAGCTACAGTCAGCAGGCAGGGCTGAGAATTCACTGCTGACATCAGCAGGAGATGAGAGAGGAGAGAGGCAGGCAGGGGCGGTCACATGAGTGCCAAACACCACAGTGCGGTATGTGGATACATATTAAAACATATTAGTTGTACAGTACAGTGATGCACTGTGTAGAGGAACAGGGGATTCATTAGATATTTTAATACCTTTAGGAGTACGCTGGGAGCGTTCTCCCAGATGGGGTGGGGCAAGCCGGATGACGTCACCCGGCAATCGATTATGGCCAGTCCCCAGATCGGGGACCCCCAAATCGGGATGCATTGATTAATTTCAGCACCCCTAGTGTGCATGGAGTCTTAAAGTGTTGGTAGACCCTTCTATTTCTGTATGTAGATGATGGCACTGCAATTATTTTAATTAACCACCTCAGCCCTGGAAGGATTTAGCCCCTTCCTGAGCAGGCCATTTTTGGAGATACGGCACTGCATTACTTTAACCGACAATTGCGCAAACTGTCATTTTCGGTTTCGGCACCAACATTTCCATTTGGTGCACCAATAAAAAAAATAAAATAAAAAGTACCCTGAAGTGCTGAATTGGAGACATGAAGAGAAGGTAGAGATAGACAGCAGGATCAACCAGTTTTTTTTTGCAGAATACAAAGAATCTCATAGTGACTGAGTGAGTAATACACCATGTTTGATTATTTTTTTATGATGTGGGTTTAGTGACACTTTAAGAGAAAAAAAAAATATTCTGTACCTTCAATGGTAGTCATCGACGACCCTTCTAAAGTCGTTGCCATCCTTAGCTTGAACTTCCTTAAAAGGGAAGCATGGTCAAAGTTTTGGTGCCCATACTTCTCCTGTGGGTCACAGTAGTGAGCTTACTTTAAGTGTGAATGGGGGAGCCCCCCCCCCAGTCAGGATACAATGTCTCTGTGAGGAAGATCCCTGTATCATCATTTGTGTTGATGCGGGGATCTGTCAGGTTTTTTTTCAGTCAACCTGCTGGTTATAGGAAAAATAAACGGTCTACCCAGCTTCAGAGCCTACATGGGACAGCTGCAGCACTGAGGTAAGTATATACAGTTAGGTCCATATATATTTGGGCAAAAGGTACAATTTTCATACTTTTGGCTCTGTATGCCACCAGAATAAAATTAAAACGAAACAATCAAAATGAATATGAAGTGCAGACATTCAGCTTTAATTCCAGGGGTCTAACAAATATCAAAGTACACATTTTTTGGAACTGCAACCATTTTATACACAGTCCCCCCATTTACAGGGGCTCAAATTAATATAATCATAAAGAAAATGTTAATTTTTTTTTTCGTTGAGAATCCTTCACTGGCAATGACTGCCTCAAGTCTGGAACCCATGGACATTACCAAAAACTGGGTTTCTTCGCCAGACTCTAACTGCAGCTGTCTTCGGTTATTCTTGGTTTGTGGGTTTTCCTGCCTTTAGTTTTGCCTTCAGCAAGTGAAATGCATGCTCAATTAGGTTGACTCGGCCATTGCAGAATATTTCACTTATTTTCCTTCAAAAGCTCCTGGGTTGCTTGTGCAGTGTGTTTTGGATCATTGTCCATCTGTACTGTGAAGCTCCTTCCAATCAACTTTGCTGCATTTGGCTGAATCTGGGCTGACAGTTTATCTCTAAACACTGCAGAATTCATCCGGCCGCTTCTGTTACATCATCAATAAACACTAATGACCCAGTGCCACTGGAAGCCATGCATGCTCATGCCATCACACTGCCTCCACCATGGTTTACATATGACATTGTGTGTTTTGGATCATGAGCTGTTCCAAGCCTTCTCCACACTTTTTTCTTCCCTTCATTCTGGCACAGATTAATCTTAGTTTCATCCATCCAAAGAATGCTTTCCCAGAACTGGCCTGGCTTTTTTACATGTTTTTTGGCAAAGTCTAATCTGGCTTTTCTATTATTCAGGCTTATGAATGGTTTGCACCTTGTGGTAAACCCTATGTATTTGCTCTCATGAAGTCTTCTCTTGATTGTAGACTTTGACAATGATACGCCCACCTCCTGGAGAGTGTCCTTCACTTGTCTGGATGTTGTGAATGTTTTTTTTTTTTTTTTTACCATAGAGAAGATCCTGCAATCATCCATCACTGTTGTCTTTCGTGGACGTCCAGGCCTTTTTCTGTTGCTGAGCCCACCAGTGCGTTCTTCTTTCCTCAGAATGTACCAAACTATAGATTTGGCCACTCCTAAAGTTACTGCTATCTCTCTGATGGATTTGTTTTTTTTTGAAGCCTTACAATGGCCTATTTCACTTGCATGGACAGCTCCTTTGAATGCATGATGTAGGTTCACAGCAACAGATTCCACATGCAAATGCCACACTTAGAATCCACTTCAGACCTATCACCTGCTTAATTTCACCTCCTTAAGGAAGGAGTAGCCCACACCTACCCTGAAACGGCTTTTGATTCAATTGTCCAATTACTTTTGGTCCCTTGAAAAAAAAGGGGGGGGTGGCTATTCTTAAGAGCTGTAATTCCTAAACCCTTCCTCCGATTTGGATGTACATACCCTCAAATTAAACCTGAGAGTGTGCACTTTCAGCCCATATCCATTATATAACTAGAGCCTGAATGTGTTTTGGTAAATACCTGAAAAAAGAAAATTTTGCCTGTGTCCAAATATATATGGACCTAACTATGTTTTGTTTCCCCCTCCCCAAGTCCATAATTTTCCTCCAATTAAGGTGGCTACTTTTGTAATACAAAGTCCCACTTTGTCTGGGTTGGTAGCCAACCTGCTCCGCTCGCTCCCAAAAGGACTACATTAACATGTACGACACTTCCAGTGCTGGCATATAATAGCACAGAAGAATTCCAATTGATGAAATGGACATGCACAGTTGGATCACAAACTACATAACGAAATTTGAGGAGAAGGATGCGGCTGTGTCAGGGAGTGCACACAGTTTTTATATTGAAATAAAAGTATGTGGAACAGATTTTTTTTAATTTTAGGATACTGCAGTGACTGTATGCTATGCTGGATTTGAGATTTACTAAAAAGAGAATTTAGTGACACCAAGTCAAAACACCTTATCTCCATATTCGAGACTCAAAGTACCAAGGCAAGAAATTAAAGTGGAGCACCACCCAAAAGGGGAGCGGACACCCATCAAAACCAGGTACCCGCTCCCACTTCTGGGTAAGATAGCCGCACAACGATTGTGGCAATCTATGAAATTTCCGGGCCCCCCCACTGACTTCTGGGAGACACACAGCCCTTAAAAGACAGTAGGACAATTTAGAAAGCGCAGTGCGACTCACGCATGCGCAATAGGAGACAGGCTTCACTTCCTGTTTCCCTTAGTGAAGATTAAAGCGTCTGCACCCACAGTCAATAGATGAGTTGGCTAGGGGTGCAGACATTGCAGGATCCCTGGACAGGTAAATGTCCTTATATTAAAAATCAGCAGCTACAGTATGTGTAGCTGATGACTTAAAGTGGTTGTAAACTCAGTACAACCACTTTAAACCTACAGGTAAGCCTATAATAAGGCTTACCTGTAGGTTCTGAGAATATCTGAGAATATCTCCTTAACTTGCACCGTTTAGGAGATATTCTCTGTATGAGCATGTGCCGACGTCATTGGCACATGTGCAGTGAAGAAACAGCCCGACAGCCTTACTGGGGCGTTTCTACAATGTGTGACACTACCGACGGGAGTGACGACACTGTGGCTCCGGCCAATCCGCGCTGTGATTGGCCGGAACCGCCAAACCTGGAAGCATGTCGCCAGTCACAGCGGCGTTCAGGGACCACTGCAACAGCTTTGTTCCAAAGTACGTATTTCATAATGAGCTAGTATGTGATGCATACTAGCTCATTATGCCTTTGTCTTGCAGGTTTTCTTTTTTCCCCCAGGGAGTTTACAACCACTTTATTTTTTTTTATTTATTTTTTTTTACAGGCTGGAACTCCGCTTTAAGCATGACAGTCAAGCGACTAGTATTTTCAGGTTACCTGAAACAGCACAGGACAGGTAAGCAAAGGCAATCTCCAACTTTCTGTTAGGAGAGGTTTCCTTTCCATTTCACAGAATGAAGACTTTGACCCCTGTGTAAAATCAGTCAGAAGCAGCCAATAAAATACAAACAGTGCATAGATTAGGCAACCCTAACAAACCTGGTCATCACAGGACAACCTCATCCCTCTGATAAGCATCAGCTTTAAAAGAAGTGCCATTTACTGAGGACAGCGACCTTAAAGTCGATTTCCACTTTTGCAGCCAACTAGTTGGATAACACCTATTTAATCTTTGTTTCATGTTCCCATTCACGTAGTAGAACTTTAAAGTGGTTCTAAAGGCAAAAGGTGTTTTACCTTAAAGCAGATGCTAAGTCAATCTTAAAGACTATCATCTGTACATTGCCATTACCATACTGTATTACATTGCATCTGGTTTACCTTTTTATATGTTGTTTATCAATAGCTTGCAGAAGCGGTCCCTTTCCTTAGGCATGTTGGCCGCCCGAAGCTTGGGAGGTGGGGTCATGACATCACCGGACAACCTTCACAGCTCTATATGCCCCAACACACCTTCATTGCTCGGGATAGTAGCGCACATGTCAGGTGTACTAGGGCGCACACGCACAATGCTGAGGAGCAGAACGGCCAATCCAGGGGCAATTCATTTGGAATTTGACCCATGTATGGCCTGCATAAGTGTCATTTCTCTCTGGTGCTTTGTTCCTCTGTTATCAGCATGAGTCACTTCTGAGAAGTTTTCCCGACATGAAATAAAGTTGTGATGGGGAGGGAGCTCAGCACACAGCTTTTCTATTCAGAACTCAGATCTGTATCCTTCCTTTGTTCCTGTGCAGTGTGTGAAAGGTGGTGTGTCCCTTTCCTCCAATCAGCATTGTACAAAAGCTCTAACTGCAGCTCTTTGCCCCCCTCCACTGTGATACTGACAGATGAAGGATTGTATCACAATTGTGCACATTTGAAGGGATGTAGAGAAGACTGCAGATAAACAAGTAAAACTTATGTAGGAGGATTTGTTTAATCTCTGTGTATCATCTGAGGCTACACACTTTACTGGGTATATGAGAGGGTTAACAACCACTTTAATGCATTCTCTGCATTAAGGTAAAACAACCTTCTGTGCACAGGATCGCCCCCCCAGCCCCATTTATACTTACCTGAGCTCGAGAGCAGCAGCTCTCTCTCCCTCCTCAGAAGACAGAGAGATAGCAGCAAGTGCCATTGACAATGAGCCCAAGAGCAGCCATTGGCTGAAATGTTTCACTTTTAAAAAATGTTTAAATAGTTTCTGACTAATGATTTGTATTTTTTGGATTCAAAACCAAAAACAAGAGAGATGCTTAATCCTACCTCATGCCACAGCTAGATAAATATCAAACTTTCATATAAAATACATCCATATAAATTGGGTCCACAGAGGCAACCTGCATAAATAAAGTGGTTTATTGATGAGCAAGGAGCATACTGCGGACAGACATCAAATCCCACTTGACACATTTTGTACAATAGGTTTTATGAGTAAGCATCTATTCTGCGAAACACGTCAAGGTGGAATTAGATGCCCGTTTATTGCATGCTTCCTACTCATCAAAAAAACACCCCGAATTCATGCAGGTTATCTCTGCGGACCCAATTTATGTGAAAATCTTTAATGTTACCAATGGACCACGCAAGGTCTGTTTAGCCACGAGGATCATTACTCAGTGAAGTCTAGAGCAGATCTCCCATGTGGTAGCAAGAATTACTTGTCTTTCAATTTATTATATTCGGATTGCCATCACAGCACAAGCTCTGTGTTGTTTACATGTGTTATGTTGCTTTATATTGCCATAACATCAGCAAAATAGCTGAAATTAAGCCCAGTACAGTTTAAACACTTTCCGGCCGTAGGACGTCTATTGACGTCCTGGAGTTTGAGTGGTGATATTTGAATGATGGATGTAGCTACAGGCATCATTCAGATATAATTTTTCCCAGCCGGCAATTCCCTTCACCATAAGAACAATCATAGCAGCATTTCAGCCGCTTGATCGTTCTTACAGGCAGTGGGAGCGCCCCCCTCCGGTGCTTCTCCGGGCTCGTCTGCACGATCGGCGACCTGGAGAATGAATCCATTGCCACTGGAAGTTGATCAGAGAGCTGATTGGTGACCAGATAGTCACCAGTCATCTCTATGATCCTCGGAGGCCCGGGCGCGACGTTATGACGTCACATCCAGGTCGGCTTTAGTAAAAAAAGCCGTGGACGCGGCTGGATAGGCAGGGATCATTATTTTTTTTTCTGATCTCGGTCTTTCCAGCGTGGAGCAGAAATATGGGTTCTTATGGAGTCACATTGCTCCATAAAGAGGACCTGTCATGCACCATTCCTATTACAAGGATGTTTACATTCCTTGTAATAGGAATAAAAGTGATCAAATACATTTTTAAAGAGACAGTGTAAAAAATAAAAAAAAGTTAAGAAAATAAATAAATATAAAAACGCCCCCTAACTCGCGCACAGAAGTGAGCGCATACACAAGTTGCGTCCACATATGTAAATGGCGTTCAAACCACACATGTGAGTTATCACCGCGTGTGTTAGAACAAGAGCAACAATTCTAGCGCAAGACCTCCTCTTTAACTCTCAACTGGTAACCTGTAAAAATTTAAAGCGTTGCCTATGGAGTATTTTTAAGCACCAAAGTTTGGCGCCATTCCACACGTGTGCACAATTTTAAAGGGTGACATGTTAGGTATCTATTTACTCGGCGTAACATCAGCTTTTATATTATACAAAAAATTGGGCTAACTTTACTGTTTAGTTTTTGTTTTTTTTTAATTTATGAAACTTTTTCTTTTCAAAAAATATGCGTTTGAAAAATTCCTGCGCAAATACCGTGTGACATAAAAAGTTGCAACGATCGCCATTTTATTCCCCAGAGTCTCTGCTAAAAAAAACATATATAATGTTTGGGGATTCTGAGTAATTTTCTAGCAAAAAAAATGATGATTTTTACATGTGGGAGAGGAGTGCCAGAATTGGCCCGGTACTGAAGTGGTTAAGCAACCTATATTCCACAGCCATATCAAAAATAAACTACATCAACATAACATAAAATGGACAGAGCAATTAAATTAACCTATTAAAGGGATCATTGCTCAGGAGATAAACATTTTCATATACAGAAGGCTAGATAGGGGTATCAGCTCCATCAAAGTATTTTACCATGTACTTTGATGTGTTTTGTTATTTTTATTATAATATAATACAACCAATATCTTTGGTGTTTGCTAGCATGCTGAATTTCAAAGTGTGGAATAAAGCTCATCCTTGGAAATCTGGATCTAACTTTTTCAACTAGGGAGCCTTCAAAAATGCCTAAAAATTGTCAACAAGCCAGTGGGGGGGGGGGGGGGCTGCCTTTTTTGTTACACAAAGCCACATGCTTTAATTGTGCAGCATTACAACCTTGGACTTGCTGCTGACATTCTAACAGTTGTCATCATTTGATAAGCAGGACATCAGGCGCCTGAGAACATCCTTGTGTGCCCCTCTCCATCAGCGCTTTATCTGAATGACGGAGAGGAACTGAAGGTGAAAAGAAACACTGGAATGCTAGCCAGAACTTGTGTGAAAAGGGGTTTATGGTTTGCAAAAATAAAATCACCTCTAATGTCGGCTGTCCTACATGTGTCGATGCCGCTGCATTATTGTTCAGCATATACTTTTAGCTTAGTATTTTATGTTAGAATGGGGTGTCTTGAGATTGTGCATAATTTTTTAATGGTGCCTTGACTGAAAATAGGTTGAGAAACACTGCTTTAGATTGTATCAAAAATGCCACAGCCACCAATAAACCCAACAAATAAGAGTATAAAGGAGATAAAGTTCCCAGCTGCCTAAGTTGGACACTGAACTGAGCGATCACATGACCGCTGATCACTCAATTCTCGGTCTGTTTGGAGCAGAGATTAATGACGGTCAGTCTCCGCTGAATACTCAGCACCTCCCATCCTCACTGGAGTGCCGGGCTGGGGAGCAGGCTGGTGCAGCTGGCTACTGCTCTCATCAGCCACAAACTGAGGAGTGGAGGCAGCTGGGTAGTGGATACCGATAATATGGTCGGTAGGGTTGCCATATCATCCCTTTAATCCAGGACACATACGAATTACACAGGTTCTGAGGCCAAGTCATATAAGGCACCGATGAGTTTAATTACCACTTTAATTAGCCACAGAACCTGTGTAATTAATATGTGTCCTAGATTAAAAGGATGACGTGGCAACCCTAATGGTCGGGTTCCTCGTGGCTCAGCCACGTCAGATGACATAGCCCACTATAAGCTGATTCTGGGTCACAGAGGTAAGTGCACACTTTGGACCCACAGGAGATGTATGACCAAAAAAGCTTTTGTTATACTTTTGTTTTATAGCTCTAAAAACTCTAAACGTCTATTCATACTTGTGTGTTGAGGCAGCGCACCCTAAAATGTACGCATCTATTCAATGTGTGGTGTGGGTGTTCAATGTGCGTTCATGCAGTAAATGGCACCCCACTGTGCAGTAGAGCCCAATGAACCACATTACATAAACTGTGAATTCTGGTGTACTGCATTCTATTAAAAATAAAAAAATAAAAAATTAAAAAAAAAGGGGGGGGGGGTGTTCCTTTTTTATAATTTGAATTAATGCTGTTAACAGTATTTATTTTAAAGCAATTTTTTCATGATTGCTCTTCCACATTACTGTTAACATATTAATGAGTAACTGAAATGTGGAAGCTGTCCCCGAGAAAGGGAGGCATGGAGCAAAGAACTGGTCACCAGTTTTGCCTGTGGTTTCCCCGCATTACTGACTTACCCATGCCTTGTTCTGCACTGTTTGTGTTAGGCTGGCCATCTTGGTAGAGGCCGGGTTATGTTTCCTCATGTCAGAGCCTCAACAGTGAACAGCACCAAATCCCAACACAAAATATCCTGAGTCTAACAGTCAGAGAGCAATTATCTCACCCTGCAAATGCACAGCTATGAGGCTGTGGGTACAGGCATGCCTAGGCACCCTCACACACCAGAAGTTCATTCCTTTTTTTTCTAGGAGGAATTTCAGACAAAGGGTATTTTTTTCAGGGCATTAAATTTAGGGGGAGGGGGGTGGGGGGAGAGCTCTACAAATGTTCCCTATAGCACAACAAATGTGTGAGTTCCACTTTAACCACTTTAGCCCCGGAAGGATTTCACACTTTAGGACCAGAGCACTTTTTGCGATTCGGCACTGCGTCGCTTTAACTGACAAATGCGCGGTCGTGCGACGTTGTACCCAAACAAAATTTGCGTTCTTTTTTTCCCCACAAATAGAGCTTTCTTTTGGTGGTATTTGATCACCTCTGCGTCATTTCTGATTGCCGCTATAAAAAATATATATATAAAAAACATATATAAATTGGCCAAAACCGTTGAAAAAATCTTTCCTCGTATTTGTGATTTAAAAAAAAAAAAAAAAAAATTCGCAATTGGCGTTTATTGATTGGTTTGTGCAAAGTTGCCGCATTTACGGATGATGAGAATTCATTTCTGGGGTTTTTTTTTTTTTTTTAATTTTTTACTAGTAATGGCGGCGATCTGCGATTTTTAGCGGTACTGCGATATTGCAGCGGACATTTTAAAACAAACCCATGTTGCAGCGTGCTGGCGCGTAAACAGTCAATTTCGCTGCGTCACGGCTTAGCGTTTTTCACGAGACCAGGATTTCACACT
>BLSH010548862.1:0-11059 GCA_018402905.1 Glandirana rugosa
GCCAGAAAGAGTGACACTAAAAACCTGTTATAGGGGGAAACTCCTCATTGTGCCTATAATGCATCATGACTGCGGCATGTAAAACCACCTCATCTGCTGCCTAATGCAGCTTAAGGGTGGCAAATACATGTCTCTACTGCACATCTAAATGAACCCTTAGTGACACTTTGTATTAAAATACAAAAAAGGATGAAAGAAGCATTTGAACCCTGCTGATCTTCTGCTGCCTCTTTGCAGCTACTTACTGCCTACATGTGTGTCCCCCACGGTGAATATTCATTGCTCTGATGAGTTTCCGGTCACTGTGAAATACTGGAGCTCAGCTGCACAGAGTGGTAATTGTGGTTGGTACACAGAGCTTTATCACAATTTTGATGCTTATAATAAAGATCACGATTCTCGCGGTGTAACATCACCTTTCACATACAAAAAAATTAGGAGAACTTTACGGTGTCAGGGTTTTTTTTTTAAAATCATTAACCGGTTCCTTACTGAGTCATTGTGAAATGACGTCGGTAGGAACCTCTCGTCGATCCGGGATGACGTCGGCCACTTCTCGCCCCTACTGCGGGCCCCTGGGGGCCCGCAGAGCGGCAATCACGGATCGATCGTCTGCGCAAATACCGTGTGACAAAAAATAGTGCAACAACCGCCATTTTATTCTCTAGGGCCTGTGCTAAAAAAAATATAAATAATGTTTGGGGGTTCCAAGTAATTTTCCAGCAGAAAATAGTTTTTTCCACTTGTAAGCAACAAATGTTAAAAAAGGCTTAGTCTTTAACCACTTCAGCCCCGGAAGGATTTCCCACTTTAGGACCAGAGCCCTTTTTGCGATTCGGCATGGTGTCGATTTAACTGACAATTGCGCGGTCGTGCGACGTTGAAACCAAACTAAATTTGCGTCCTTTTTTTCCCACTAATAGAGCTTTCTTTTGGTGGCATTTGATCACCTCTGCATAATTTCTGATCGCCGCTATAAACAAAAGAGCAACAATTTTGCAAAAAAAAAAAAAAAAAAAATTCTTACTTTTTGCTAAAATACAAATCCACAAATCGCAATTGGCGTTTGATTGGTTTGCGCAAAAGTTGCCGCGTTTACGGAGGATGAGAAATCATTTCTGGAGTTATTTTATTTTTTTTACTAGTAATGGCGGCGATCTGCGACTTTTAGCGGTACTGCGATATTGCAGCGGATAGGTCAGACCATTTTGACACTTTTTTGGGACCATTGCCATTTATACAGTGATCAGTGCTATAAAAATTATATATACAGAAAGCCTGTGATCACCGCCCTTCCCCCTCTAACAGAATGGAGATCCACGTTTACTTACACGGACCTCCGTTCTTTCACTGCAGGGGGGGCATCGCGGGTAGCCGGCAGCGATCGAGTCCGCCCTACCCGCTCCCTGCCGCCCCGAACACAGTGAGCGCGCCTCCGGCGGCACGCCCACACTCACAGTGAGAGACATCGCAGCCGCCGTCATATGACAGCGGTTTGGCGATATCGAGCCACTTTGTCACCGTCAGACTGCGGTCGGCAAGTGGTTAAGTGGTTAAACTTCCCTTATCTAGAGGCCAGAGTAAATTCCTTTGATCTCCACAAAGATACATTGTATCTTGTGTTTATAGTTAGTGTGTTGCATGGTTGTTTTTTTCTTTTTCTTGACAGGTGTCAGCTTAGGCAGAGAGAAGTATAGGAAGCCACTCAACAGGACGAGACTTCTGGTCGCCATGGCGACCGGGGTCTGTCGAGCTCTGGCGTCGACGTTCTTAAGCTGTAAGAAGAACCGAGGACCTGCGCGTTCCAAAGCTGCAGCGTTAAGCTCCATGCACACTGGACAGGAGAAGCTGCTTACATAACGTTCTTTTGCAGCATTTTGTAAGCAGCGTTTACCGTCGTCAGAGTTTTTGGGCGTTTTTTTTTTTTTTCCCCTCATTAGCTTCCATTGACTGCAAAAAACGCCGGACGCCGATAAATAGCTGTTTACCGGCGTTTATGAGAGTTTAGCGGCGTTTATCAGCCAATTCAGGGCGTTCAGATAACAGCTGAAGAACGCCACTGCTGATAAACGACAATTAACGTCCATGCGTGCATGGACACATAGGATAACATAAGGTGGCGTTTTTGGGCTGTTAAAACAACCAAAAACGGTCGTTTATGAGATACAGTGTGCATTGAGCCTTAGAGCGTTTTTGAAGCTGAGCCAGCAAAACGCTCAAGAGCGTGGCTTAACGTATACACAGCGTTAAGCCTCATCAGGCGTTTCTCTGCCTCTATTCAAAAATCAATGGTTCATTATGGGAGCCCACTAAATTTGAATACAGGTCGCACCAGAAGTCATGACGATCCGACTTGCGGCGCGACTTGTGTGCAGAGGGTCTTGAAGCGGAACCCCCGCAAAAATTAAAGAAAAAAAATCTTCGGTCTGGTATGGGTTTTAGGGGAGGAAATGAAAAAAAATCCCCTCCCAAAATCCATTCCAGACTCTTATCTGAGCATACAGCCTGGCAGGCCAGGAAAGGGGGTGGAGACAAGCGAGCCCTCAACATGGGGGAGGGGTGGGTGCTTTGGGGCAGGGGGGGCCCTGTGCCCCCCCACCCCCAAGCACCTTGTCTCCATGTTGATGAGGAAAAGAGCCTCTTCCCAACAACCGCTGTCTCCCTCTCGGTCTTCTCCCTCTCTTCTGGAGATGTTGATTCGTCGCTCTCTCCCACTCGAATGCCGGGTCCGTACTGCGCCATTGCCTTATATTGGCATGGGGTGGGGCCATTCTCTGACGTAATCTGGAGGCCCGCCCACTTATGAAGTCACATCCTGGGGCGGGGCTGTGACGGGTCTGGTATGGATTTTGGGGGGGGGGGACCCCCACGCTGTTTTTTTTTTTCACGCGCAAAGATTTTTCTTTAATTTTTGCGCGGGTTCTCCTTCAAGACCCTCTGCACACAAGTCGTGCAACTTGGATCATCATGATCTGACTTCTGGTGCGACTTCTATTCAAATCAATGGGCTCCCATAGGGAACCATTGATTTTGAATAGAGGCAGAGAAACCTTGCTGAAAGCTACGCGCACTAACGTCAATGCAAAACGCTGATAAAAGTGCATTTAACTTTTTTCCTGGCGTCGGTACGGATGTTACAGCTCATTTTTCAATACGCCCATGTGTATGGGGCCTTACTGTGAAAATGTGTGAATGCATCAACGCAGTGCATGTTATCTCAGCTTGCATTCATTGAATGACTTTAGCAAAAATGTAAATATTGCAGAATATACAGCCTCATGCTACATAACCAAGCTCCATTTCATGCTGAATTATTAATGTATATTAAATAGAAAAAAAAAAACCCTATCTTTAGATAGATTTTTACTCCAAAAGAATTTTATTAAAATAAATCCGATTTAAAAAAAAAATACACAATTCATTGATTTTTTTATCCACCCTGGCCAGGAGCCTCCCATCCTCTTCTGCTCTCCTGACCCCTCCCTCTGGCGAGTGCCCCCTCAGCCAGCAGCTTGCTACAGGGGGCACCCAAATCGAGTCAGAGCTCCATGTATCCATTCAGACAGAGCCCTGACCCAGTCCCACCCCCTCTCCCGATGGGCTGACTGATTTTGATTGACAGCTGCGGGAGCCAATGGCGCCACTGCTGTGTCTCATGCAATCAAGAGAAGTGTCTGGGACAGCCAAGACACTCATGGACATCACTGCAGAGAGAAGGGGCTCACATAAGTAATTAGGGAGGCTGCTACACATAGGTTTATCTTAATGCAATGAATGCATTAAGATAAAACCTTCTGCCTTTACAACTCCGTTAAATCGTGATTTAAATCACATCCACCCTGTGAATGGCTCCCATCACTCAGAGCGGCTCTCCCCAGGAAGCGGTCAGCACTACACAGCCCTTCAGCAGCATTCCATCCGGGATGGATTATGATGTCTCCTGGACTCTGATACAGGCTCACTCTTGACTGAGTGTTTTTAATCCTTGTGTTCCAATAAATCCTCAATACTGCACTTAGAGGCGCCTCTTTTCTTGTCATTTGTTTCCAGCGTTTGGAGCTTGGTTTGGTTCCTTTGGATGGCTGCCTCACCAGTGCACATGGACTATTGGACTTTTTAACAGTTATCTTATACATGCTACCCTTTCCATTCATTCTTGGATGTTTTTATATTTGCATATGTTATTGCTTCACTACATGTTGCATCTTATCCACTAGCTAATTGATATACCCCCACCTTCCTTTGGTAACCTGAGTGCAGAAGACTGTGCACACACTTGTTTGTTCATTACCCGAGTCCTATGGATACCTTGGGCAGATACATAGGATCTGGCCTAAGTATAATCCTGTCTGGTAGGATTGACAAAAAGGATTCTTTAACCAGTTCAGGACCGCGCTATAGCCGAAAGACGGCTACAGCGCGGCTCTGAAATGCCCGGAGGACGTCCATGGATGTCCTGCCTCGTGCGCGCACTCGCAGCCTGCGGCGGCGTGCTCTCGCGGCCGCCACACGCTGCGTGGGCGTGCCCGCGGGTCGGGCGGACTCGATGTCCGCCCGAGACCCGCCGATCACCTGTAGCAGCCTCAGAACGGGGAACCGCTGATGTAAACACAGCGGTTCTCCGTTCTGTGAATGGGACAAGACAGATCTACTGATCCCTGTCACTGGGATCAGTTTGATCTGTTCTGTCCCGACCAGCCCCGCCCCCCCCACAGTAAGAACACACCCAGGGAACATATTTAACCCCTTCACTGCCCCCTGCAGGTTAATCCCTTCAGTGCCAATGACATTTATACAGTAATCAGTGGACATTTAAATTTCTGATCGCTGTATAAATGTCATTGGTCTCAAAAATGTCCGACATGTCCGCCCCAATAAAAAAAAGCCATAAATCAATTCCCATAGTTTGTAGACGCGATAACTTTCGCACAAACCAATCAAAATAAGCAGATTGCGATTTTTTTTTTACCAAAAATATTAGAAGATATAGCGGCCAAAACTGATGAATAATTTTTTTTTTTTATTTTTTTTTTTGGATATTTAATATAGCAAAAAAGTATAAAATATTGCTTTTTTCAAAATCATCGCTATTTATTTATAGCGCAAAAAATAAAAACCGCAGAGGTGATCAAATACCACCAAAAGAAAGCTCTATTTGTGGGGAAAAAAATAAAAATTGTGTTTGGGTACAGCGTCGCACGACCGCGCAATTGTCATTTAAAATGCGACATCGCTGAAAGCCGAAAATTGGTCTGGGCAGGAGGGGGGGTTTAAGTGCCCAGTAAGGAAGTGGTTAACTGCTTCCACACCGTGCGATATATTTACTGCGGCGGTGTGGATGCGTCCCGCCAATCACCGTAAAAAGGCAGCAATTTGTACAGGCGCAGCTAGGGGGCGGGCGCGCGCCATGTTCTCGTGCCCCACACTACGGTGAGCCGTTTTGAGCTGCCAGAGCCAAAGAGCAGGGAACCACTGATGTAAACACGGCGCTTCCCCGCTCTACCAGTGCGGGCATGGGAGATCTACTGATCCCTGTCCCAGTTAGAACACACCCAGGGAACAGTTAACCCCTAGATGGCCCCCTGCAGGTTAACCCCTTCACTGCCGACATTTACATTTCTGATCGCTGTATAAAAAGGTCATTGGTCCCAAAAAAAAAAAAAAAAAAAAAAAAAAAAAAAAAAAGTTTGTCGTTCTGTTTATAGTGGCGATCAAAAATGACGCAGCGGTGATCATATACCACCAAGAGAAAGCTCTATTTGTGGGGGAAAAAAAAAAAGACGCAAGTTTTGTTTGGGTACAACGTCGCACGATGCAATTGTCAGTTAAAGCGACGCAGTGCCGAATCGCAAAATAAATCTTTCTGGGGGAGAAGTGGTTAATGGACAGACCCTGTAAGTTCCCTACCCTTCTGGCGATTGTAATAGCCAGTAGGAAGGCCAATTTTATCATCAGAAACTTAAAATTAATTTTTCTTAAAAGTTCAAAAGGGTGACTAGATAATGCCTCTAGCACTGTAGTTAAGTCCCAAGGGGGAAACCTATTTTTTGTGACAGGTGTAGCCCTGTCTCTGGCCACCAAAAACCTGCTAATTAAAAGGGTTCCTTCGCAAAACAGAAAGAGCTGCTACCTGTACTCAGAGTGTTAACCACCACACCCTTCTCTACTCCATCCTGAAGAAATTCCAGGATTACAGGAACCAAGGTGGAAACAATCTGCTTTTGTTTACACCAAGTACAAAAGATTTTCCAAAGTTTGAGGCCTCATACACATGGGCGTCTGAGAAAAAAAATGAAGCAAAACGTTGGGTCCGATGTTTTGAAAAAAAAAATATATATTGGCGTTATTTTTCGGCATTTTGCATCTGTGTTAGTGAGAGTCAGCGTAAAAAAAAATAAAAAAAATAAAAAAGTCCTCTGCTATTTTTCAACCTAAAAACATCGGCGCCAGTACGGCGTTAGTGAGCGTTTTGCCGATTGGCGTCAAAAAACAACAAAACGCTACAGCCTCAGAACGCACTGGTCCTGCATTCTAGAAACAGCTCATTAACGCTGACACCCTCTACTGCTCAAAAACCCCGGCGTTTTTAGAGGGCCATTGAATAACATGGAGAGCTGCAAAAAACGCCATGTGTATGAGGCCTAAAAGTAAATTTATTGCGTCACTGGCTTCCTGTTCAAAAGGAGAGTGTATCACTGTCTGAGCACCCTTTACCCCTAAGGATCTGGTGCTCACTAACCAGGCTGTCAAATGAAAAAACTCTGGTCTGGGGTGCACCACTTGACCCTGGGATAAAGGGTCCGGAAGAACCGGCAGTATCCAAGGAGGCGCTACTGACAGCGTCTTCAAGGTTGCGAACCAAGCCCTTTTTGGCCACCATGGCACTACTAGTAGAAAACAGCCCGGGGACTGGCTGATCTTCTGTATGACTCGAGGAATCAGTGCCAGAGGTGGGGAAGAAACACAATCAATACTGAGGAGCAAGGGTAAGGTGGGGCCCTTTTAAACAGCTGTGTACCGATTGTGTTGGCTGTAGGGCAGAGCCTATCATCTCTCAGGTGTTGCCATCCTGGAAGGCAAGATGAGAAATATAATATTATAGCACCACTTTGGGGTGCCATTCAGGATGAATGCCACCCAAATGCACAACATGCTCATTGCCCAAATGAGCAACAGGGCTTATGTTTGTTTAACCACTTGCCGACCGCCGATCGGCATCTGACGGCGGCAAAGTGGCTCTGTAAGGCGAAACGCCGTCATACGATGGCGGCCGCCAGATCGCGCACAGTGAGCGCACGCGCGCCGCTGGAGGAGCGCCCACTGTGTCCGGGGAGGGCCAGGGAGCGGGTGCGGCGGCTTCGATTGCCGCCGGCCACCCGCGATGCCCCCCCGTTGTGAAGGAACGGAGGTCCGTGTATGTAAACACGGACCTCCGTTCTGTGAAGGGGGAAGGGCTGTGATCACAGCCTTCCTGTACGTGGAGGCTGTGACCACTTCCCTTCCCCTTCTAGGGCAGTCCCCCCACAGTTAGAACACGCCCGGGGAACATAGTTAACCCTTAGAGCGCCCCCTGCAGGTTAACCCCTTCACTGCCAATGGCATTTACACAGTAATCAGTGCATTTTTATAGCACTGATCGCTGTATAAATGCCAATGGTCCCAAAAAAGTGTCAAAATGTTCCGACATGTCCGCTGCAATATCGCAGTACCGCTAAAAATCGCAGATCGCCGCCATTATTAGTAAAAAATAAAAAATAAAAAAAAAACCCCAAAAATGAATCATCCGTAAACGCGACCACTTTTGCGCAAACCAATCAATAAACGCCGATTGCGATTTTTTTTTAATCGCAAATATGATGAATATAAATCGGCCAAAAACTGTGAAAAAAAATGTTTTTTTATATTTTTTTTTTTGATTTGTATTTTAGCAAAAAGTAAGAAATTTTTTTTTTTTTGCAAAATCGACGCTCTTGTTTATAGCGGCGATCAGAAATGACGCAGAGGTGATCAAATACCACCAAAAGAAAGCTCTGTTTGTGGGAAAAAAAAGGACGCAAATTTCGTTTGGGTACAACGTCGCACGACCGCGCAATTGTCAGTTAAAGCAACGCAGCGCCGAATCGCAAAAAGGGCTCCGGTCCTAAAGCTGGAAATCCTTCCGGTCCTTAAGTGGTTAAAGAAGAGTAAACCAAAGCGCCAGGGAGAGGTTGGCCTTCTGGATGTGCAGACCTACTACAGAGCAACACATCTCACCAGGATAGTGGACTGGCACTGCCATTCTGAAGCAAAACACTTGATGGCCATGGAGTTGGAGGACTCCAGCGATACGGCAAGGAGTTGGTCTTCCATCACTTCTCTGCCGAAAACCCTCAGGGACCACCCCACCCTTGGTAGCACACTCTTGGTTGCCAGGGACGCTTTCAGACATTCTTCAGTGTCGACAGCACCCTCTCCCATGGTGTCTATACTGGGCAATGCAGAATTTGAACCAGGCATCCAGAACCCTTGCTTCCAACGACTGGTCGAGTGGCCACCTTAATTTAATCCTCTGCATGAGACCGCCACGGATCGTCCTCTAGACTTTTGGAGCGGTATCCAGTTCCGAAATTTTCTCCATCAGTGTTCTCGTTCTCTGGGTATCCTTCGTCAGCTTATGGAACTGGAACATATTTGTCACAGGAGGGAGCAGATCAGTCGCTGCCTTTCGACCATATATGCGTCCCTGTTCCGCCCGGCGACAGGGTTTGTCCCTACGTTCCTCTAGATGGGAATCCGATCTTGACACTCGATTTTCTGATTTGCAGAAAGAGAAAATCCTCCATTTCGCTCAGAAGTCCTCCATTGCCACTAAGATCCAAGAGACCAGTTACAAGATTTTGACCGGTTGGTAAAGGGTGCCCACTACTTTTTATCAATTCTTTCCTCAGGTCACTAGTTCATGTGTGGCACTGCAGAGGGAACAATGCTACACGTCTTTTGGGATGGTCCCAAACTTAGACCTTTCTGGCAGGAGGCGACCTGTACTGTCAAACACCAATGTTGGTCTGGAGGGAAACCCTGTAGCAGGTCTGCTACATCTCTCAGAACTGCCCATCAAAAAATACAAGGTTTCTCTTACAATCTAGCTATTGAACACGACTAAGGCATGCATCCACCTGTGTTGGAGATCTGAGAATCCGCAGTCAAAGTCCTGTGGTTCTCCAAAGTCAATTTGTTAGGGACATTACACCTGGAGGCCCTGTCAACATTTTGTATATACGGATGCCTTTCTTCAGGGAGATTCACAACTTGGTTGATCTCCTGGGCTCATTGTAGACACCCTGGGCGAGAGGCTTTGTTTCTTCCTTCTATATCTGTTCTCCCTCTTGTATGGGACACCTAGTCCCCAATCTTTATCCCTCCGACTGTCCCCCCCTCTGTTTTTTCACCTACCCGAAGTATCTGGCTTAGTCTTGGGTACTATACCATATCAGACTGTTTATATACATTATTCTAATCTTATTGCTCCCCTTCTGGCCACCGGGATGCAAGACTTCCCGCTAAATTGCTGTTATAAATTAGTTGCACAGTTTTCGGTATCAGAGTTTCTACTCTAGGTCTCTTCTGTCACAGCTATATGCCATACATGTTGTGCAAGCAAATGGCCATCAAACCTGTACGGTTTTATATGCCCATCCATGCCATATTATGCTTGGTCTGTCGACACTTGGAGGTATTTGTGAGACCTTTAATGTTGTTTGAATATGCCTTGACTGTAAACTGCAGCTTTTTGGAAAATAAAAGAATTACAAAAAAAGAAGAGTAACCAGTGCAATGCTGCTGGTGTGACTGGGCCCCAAGGCCTCATGCACACAGGACATTATCCCCCCCCCTCCCCCAGATGCCTTCATTCCAGGGGGGGGGGGGGGGGGATGTTGCAGAAATTAAAGAAAAAAAAAACGCATAAACCTAAGTTGTGCAAATGCATTTAGATGCTTCTTGCGCCTAGGCATTCATTTGATTGGCCAGAATGTTACTTTATCCAGGCCTTTGGAATAAACCAACACTCAAGCGCTTAACAAGCCTACCACTTAGGTGCTTTTTTGCAGCTAAATGCTCCTCTGTTGACCTTGCAAGTGATGTTTTTCTGTCTCCTAATGTTATCTTTGACGCAACGAATAGGGAAGAGACAGAAAACAGAGTTATTACCTGATAACTCACTTTTCAGGAATCTTCTAGGATGGCTTACAGAGAGAGAGGCTCCTCCCACCTAACAGGAAACACATGATCCACATTATAAAAAGACTGCTCACCAGTAGCACCTCAGTATTAAACAAATAACCGAACGCTCTGATATACATACAGTATTACTCTATTGGTAAACCATCAACTTAAATTACAGTTATACCCCCATAACCATATGTCATAGAAAAGTTGATCATTAAGGGTGGGAATTGGAGCCGTCCTGGAAGATTCCTGAAAAGTGAGTTATCAGGTAATAACTCTGTTTTTCCAAGTCATCTTCCAGGACGGCTTACAGAGAGGATAACATAGAACTACACGATTAGGGTGGGACCACAGCTTTAAGCAACCTCCTCCCAACAATCTGTTCCTGGTTAGAGAACAGACCCGGTCGGATAGGTTTCACAAAGGTTTGGAAGCTGGACCTGGTTACTGACTTGCAGATCTGGGGATGAGACTTGACGCTGTCAGCCCAAGAAATGGCCCATGCTCTGTTGGAAAGAGCTTTGATGTTTTCTAGAGAAAACAGTGATGATGCCTGGTAAGCTTCCATCACTGCATATTTTAATCACCTTGTGATAGTAATATTTTGACACCCTCTTGCTTTTATCTGGGCTCCAGAACCGAACAAGCAAACTAGAGGATCGCCAATCTATAGATCTTACTACAAAATCTTCATTCAAGAGATGCCTATGGACATTTAGACAATAGGCCCTTGCAGTTATCCAGCGAGAGTTCTGCCACAATGCTATACATACTCAAAATGCATATGCCCACACCTATGACCCTTCTCCCCTCTAAAAGCTGGTACGGTAGCTGTTGAGTGTTTGGAAAGGAA
>BLSH010548862.1:31702-44769 GCA_018402905.1 Glandirana rugosa
TCGTGGGGGTGGGGTGGGTCTCGTGGGGGGTAGGGGTTATGTGGGTCTTGTGGGGGGGGTGGGGGTTATGTGGGTCTTGTGGGGGGGGGGTGGGGGTTATGTGGGTCTTGTGGGGGGGATGGGGGGTGCTCTGGGTGGGGTGGGGGTGCTGGGGATGCTCTCACCATGCTCGGACGCGGTGCTCCCCCTCCTAACTCTCTCAGCTCCGCTCACACCTCCTCCTCTATGTAGAAGTCCCGGAGATCTGTGCGGCTGCAGTCCCCCTTCCCCTCACTCTCCTGTGATGACCTCAGTGAGGGGCACACAGCTCTCGGGCTCCTCTTATCCCCGCACCTTCCTCCCCCCGTTCCCCGCACTGCTCAGCACTCGCCTGTAGACGTCAGTCAGTCCGCCGGGCTGTTCTCTTCTCCGGCTCACCGTCACCTCCTCTCTCTCTTGCACAGCCGGAGAGTACTGACAGCTCGCCACCCAATCAGCGCTCCTGGGGGGCGTAGTTTATCCGGACAGCTGATTAAATGGAAAAAGGCGGGAAGGGGGCGGACGCCGGACAGGTGGCTGTGTGAGGTGGAGGTGGTCGCAGGAGCGCTGTGCAGGCTTTTCCTATAGGTACATGTAATGGGGGAGTATTCTATTTATAGTGATAATGAAGGGTGTTTTTTTTGTTTACAAGTATAAAAAGTGGTACTTACCTGTTCTGTGCATGGTTTTATAAAGGAATGGCCCCGAACCCCTCTTATGGAGTCTCAGTCAGCCCTGCCCGTTTCTCTGTCCTCTGGGTACCCCCTTCTGTAAGCCATTTGTAGGGAGCATGAGCTGTGCTTGGTTTTAGCAAGATAGCAGCATACCTTCCAACTTTTGAACTTCAGAATGAGGGACACTTAAGGTAAGGAAGTGACTGGCAGCGTGCTGCACATACCATGGCAAAAGTGGGTGTGGCCAAGCTCTTAACAGCAGGAGGGGCTTAATGGATACAGAGTTTAGGAGAGTACTAGATACAGAGTGCAGGGTTCTGGAGTGAGTTATGTACAGAAAGGTGGGTTCTGGAGTATGCCATGTACAAAGTGCAGGGCCATGGACTATGTAATGCACAGGGTGCAGGGGTTTGTAGTGCATAATGTACATAGAGCAGGAGAGTGCTAGGCACAGAGTGCAGGGATCTGGAGTGCTTTACGTACAAAGTGCAGCGTTCTGGAGTGCGTTACGTACAGAGTGCAAGGTTCTGGAGTGCGTTACGTACAGAGTGCAGGGTTCTGGAGTGCGTTACGTACAGAGTGCAGGGTTCTGGAGTGCGTTACGTACAGAGTGCAGGGTTCTGGTGTGCGTTACGTACAGAGTGCAGGGTTCTGGAGTGCGTTACGTACAGAGTGCAGGGTTCTGGAGTGCGTTACGTACAGAGTGCAGGGTTCTGGAGTGCGTTACATACAGAGTGCAGGGTTCTGGAGTGCGTTACGTACAGAGTGCAGGGTTCTGGAGTGTGTTACGTACAGAGTGCAGGGTTCTGGAGTACATTATGTACAGATTTCAGGGATCTGGAGTGCATTACATATAGAGTGCAGTGTTCTGAAGTGCATTACATACACAAATGTGGGTTCTGGAGTAAGTTATGCACAGTGTTCAAGAGAGTGCTAGGTACAGAGTCCATTCATCTATTCACTCACTATTGCACCTCTCCTCAGCTACAATCAACACACACATACCAAACGCATACCACACACACAGAAAACATACATACATAACACACACATACAAAACACATACATACAAACACCTCACCTCTGCCCTCCCCTTCCACAAAGCTCTACCATCTTCCACATTGTTATCTTTGTAAAAGTACTTAAAGTGTAGCTGCCTCTATCAGAGCTCTGTTTTCTTTTTCAGTGCACACTCTTTTCATCTCCAGCTCTCAAACTCTCTCCCCGAGCAGAAAGGAGATAAGGATAACGGTGCAGCTGAGCTTCCCCCCCCCCCCCCGCCCCGATCATGCTACACTCAGCACTTGTCCCGGCTCTCAGTCAGTGCAGAGCAGGGAGGCTATAGCTGTGTGGGAGAGCTGTTAGTTTTACTTTCAGAAGCCACGAGTCAGAGTGCAGCACTTCCACATAGCTGAGAAAAACCCCGGTCAGCAATCTGTATAAGCGCGGGCTGTTCCCCTATGCGCTGATTGCTTGGCAAAGGGGAGGGAATGAGCAGCAGCCCTGCCCATCCCCGACATCACGGCTTGATGCTGTAGATGAACAGAGCACACCCAGCGGGTTTGCTGTCCAATCCCTGGCTGTGCTTCATATTCACATTTGCGCTAGAAGCTACTACATGATCAGCTGATGGCCGTGATGCGGGACAGAGTCATTGTACAGCGGGATGGCAGGACAAAGATATAAAAGCGGGATAATCCTGCCCAATCCGGGACTGTTGGGAGGTATGTAGCAGATCAGGCTTTTGGAAAGGGTTAAATGCTGCAAGCTCAGTTCCCGGGTGTTTGGTCCTAGCCAGCCTGCATGTGCTACAGAATGGTGGACGGCTGGGGTCCAGGAGTTCTAGGTTCCGGTGCGGCCGGCAAGTTTTAGCATCACCTGTGTGCATTCATTGGCGCTTCTGAAGGAAGCAGGGTTTTTGGAAGACCTTCAAGCCATGGATAATGCCGTTATGCACTCTCATCTCATGGAGATACACCTGGGTCACTACACTATATTAGCTAAGGTCAAGGAAACAATGTTGTTCATATAGAACTTTTGACAGACCGCCTAGCACCTGCTTCCACCAAGATACAGCTTCCTCCATTTAGGAACAAGGTCTTTATAGCTGAGCATTGCAGCCAAGAACTAGACAACACTTGCTTAGGTGCAAACTGGAACTGAATTTATTGGATACTCCCAGAGAATGTATACCACACAAATGCAGGTAAGGGCTGAATCACATTATCTTAAACAATGCAAACTGTAAACAGTAATATCAGTACAGCTAATGCACAGCTAACATGAACATCCCACAGTGGTCCAGTAACAAGGTAAAGTGGACACAATTCTAGCCACATCTCCAAGAGGATTAGCAGACAAACAGAAACAATAGGCGAATCAATGGGAATTCATCCCTAGGAGGCGCACAATGGGGAAATTCTACTATAAACGAAAGACATCTTAGTAAACAGATTATAGCGGGAGACCCAAGTATCAGGTTTTTTTTAACTGATTACAGTATCTCACAAAAGTGAGTACACCCCTCACATTTTTGCAAGTATTTTATTATCTTTTCATGTGACAACACTGAAGAAATGACACTTTGCTACAATGTAAAGTAGTGAGTGTACAGCTTGTATAACAGTAGATTTGCTGCCCCCTCAATATAACTCAACACACAGCCATTAATGTCTAAACCGCTGGCAACAAAAGTGAGTACAACCCTAAGTGAACATGTCCAAATTGGGCCAAAAGTGTCAATATTTTGTGTGGTCACCATGATTTTTCAACACTGCTTTAGCCCTTTTGAACATGGAGTTCACCAGAGCTTCACAGGTTGCCACTGGAGTCCTCTTCCACTCCTTCATAAAGACATCACAGAGCTAATGGATGTTGGAGACCTTGCGTTCCTCCACCTTCTCTTTGAGGATGCCCCACAGAGGTTCAATAGGGTTTAGATTTGGAGACCTGCTTGGCCAGCCCATCACCTTAACCCTCAGGTTCTTTATCAAGACAATGGTTGTCTTGGAGATGTGTTTGGGGTCGTTATCATGTTGGAATACTGCCCTGCGGCCCAGTCTCCGAAGGAAGTGGATCATGCTCTGCTTCAGTATGTCACAGTACATGTTGACATTGTTGCCTCAATGAACTGTAGCTCCCCAGTGCTGGCAGCACTCATGCAGCCCCAGACCATGACACTCCCACCACCATGCTTGACTGTAAGCAAAACACACTTGTCTTTGTACTCCTCACCTGGTTGCCACCACACACGCTTGACACCATCTGAACCAAACAAGTTTATATTGGTCTCATTAGACCACAGGACGTGGTCCCAGTAATCCATGTGCTTAGTCTGCTTGTCTTCAGCAAACTGTGGGCTTTCTTGTGCATCATGTTTAGAAGAGGCTTCCTTCTGGGATGACAGCCATGCAGACCAATTTGATGCAGTGTGTAGTGTATGGTCTGAGCACTGGCAGTCTGACCTCCCTTCAACCTCTGCAGTAATGCTGGCAGCACTCATACATCCATTTCCCAAAGACAACCTCTGGATATGACGCTGAGCACATGCACTCAACTTCTTTGGTCAACCATGGCGAGGCCTGTTCTGAGTGGAACCTCTCCTGTTAAACTGCTGTATGGTCTTGGCCATCGTGCTGCAGCTCAGTTTTAGGGTCTTGGCAATCTTCTTATAGCCTAGGCCATCTTTATGTAGAGCAACAATTCTTTTTTTCAGATCTTCAGAGAGTTCTTTGCCATGAGATGCCATGTTCAACTTCCAGTGACCAGTATGAGAGAGTGGTACACCAAATTTAACACACCTGCTCCCCATTCACACCTTAGACCTTGTAACACTAACGAGTCACATGACACCGGGGAAGGAAAATGGTTAATTGGGCTCAATTTTGGACATTTTCACTTAGGGATGTACTCCCTTTTGTTGGCAGTGGTTTAGACATTAATGGCCGTGTGTTGAGTTATTTTGGGGGGACAGCAAATTTACACTGTTAGACAAGCTGTACACTCACTACTTTACATTGTAGCAAAGTGTCATGTCTTCAGTGTTGTCAGATGAAAAGTTATAATAAAATATTTTCAAAAATGTGAGGGGTGTACTCACTTTTGTGACATACTGTGTGTTAATGTCTGCTCTGAATCAAGGGGGGGGGGGGTTAAAGCGGGCAATGCTGGTATGGGCATAAAGCCCTGAATCTGTATCCGGGTCTTCCAAGTCTCAGAGTCTGTGTGTTTCGGGGAGACATGGACCCAAATCAGCAGGCGAGAGGTTACCCTGCAGTCCCCTCCAAAAGCCCCTGTCCCAGTTGGGTCTGTCACAGAACTGTTATTCCACGTTTCTTCAGTAAAGCTATATTAACCATTTGAGCCTGGTCTGAAGTTATTCAACTGTGTCAAAAGAACTTGGGTCTGTAAAGCACTATGGGGTATGAAATAATACCACTACCAAGGGTTAACTTGGCAAAGACAAGGAAGAGGAGTGTAGCTGCTAAGGGTAACCAAGTTCAAGACACAGGCAACCAGTTAAGGTAAGGTGACAGGTCCTTTGGTAGTGAGGGGGTCGTAATTAGGCTCCCTCTCTAGTAGTCGGTATCCAGTGGCAACCAGATCCAAACCCACGTTACTGAGATCTATGGCCTGGTCATGAGGTGTGGAAAGGAGTTCAGTGAGAGCATGCATGAAGTCCATGCTAGGTGTTCAGTGGGACCCCATTCTTTTACTGGGAGGGAGATAACTGGTACGCTGCACTGGTGTAGTGGGCACAGGCTCAGCACGTCCCTCCTAATGCATCACATACAAGTTACAGTGTGTAGTGACATGGAACAAGTTGTTTTTCAGAGGAACTCTGTATTATTACTGCACACAGTGAAAGCTCAATTCAGTGAACTTTCTTAATGTTAGATTCTTCACATGACCAGTCTTCCACTGGTCCCAGGCATTTATGGGTGCACTTGTTGCGAAAGGTATTTGCAGGGGCGTAGAAGACCCCGCTGTCACGTACCCACGGGTAGAGCCTGACGAACAGAGGAAGGCCTCTCATACAGCCCGGTTCAAGGACCACTGAAGTTACAACAGCAGCTGCAAGAGTATGGTGAGGTAGGAGTGCCTGCAATGTTCTCTGTTAGCAGGTAAGCAGGAGAAGCAGATGGCAGCAGTAGTAGTAGAAACTGCGGGTTGGCTGTAAGGCAGGCACGTTGTAGATGCAGGGGTTCTAAGGATGCAGGTGTAGAAAGCTGAGGAGACTGGTGCGGAGTCAGACAAGCAAGGTTATGCACAGAAGATCAGGGTCATCAGAGACATCAAGGAAAGAGAGGTCAAAGAGTCCAAGAGTGGTTAAGCAGAGGTTTTGCAACAGAGAACCAAACAGATGCAGGCAAATCAAGGTCAAGGCAAGCTGGGGTCAGGATTGGAGAGAATCAGGATAGTCAGGTAGTTAGGTCAAATCAGATCAAGGATATGTGGAAAGCTACAGATCAGACAGCAAGGCCCTAGTGCAACTGCTATCCTTATATACTGTATGTCATTTGGGCGCCAGTGCTAATGGGCGCAGACCCACATTCGCGTGCCCATGCTTGCATAGTTGCCTCTGCCTTTGCACATCTGCTGCGCTACAACTTGGTGTAGTTGGCAGGATACGCCAACCACATGCACCTGCAGACAGCCCCTAAAGAGACCACTGCTGTTTAGTTAGTTAGATTTCTAGAATATGTCCTGGCTTGCTCAGAGACTTGGAATGTGACTACCGCATTGTGCTTCGGATTGGCTCATGTGAAGGTATCATGGAGCACCGTCATATTTGACAGCAGCGAGGAAGAACGTCCCACCTCTCCCGAGGCTGTCATGTTTTTACCTTGGGTCCTTCGAGAAAGTATTGGCTCCGGCACCATCTGCATCCACCTCATAGGGTGCCAATGTGGGTAGTCAGAACAAGCCAGTAAATAAGGAAGACAGAGATCAGTGTAGTCAGAAGCAGTAGACAGGATCAGGAACCAGAAGGGATGTGAGTCAGGCAAGTGTACAACAGGAACACAGCAGACAGTTTCCAGATATGTTTGACCAAGGTGAAGGCACCCAAGGAATGAACCAGGCAGTTTAAATAGCCAGAAGGGGCTGGCTGTAGGCTGGACTGATGAGCAGGAAATGATCACCAGGTGAGCCACTGTGGAACGATGAGTGCTGGCAATTAACCGACACCTGAGCAATGAGAAGGGAGGGCTGATAGCCCAGCCCTGACAATACCCCCTCCTCAATGACCCCTCCCCTTCGGAGGGCCACCAGGTTTGAGGGGAAAACGTCTATGGAAAGCACGGAGAGGAACAGGAGCATGTATGTCCGAGGATGAGACCCAAGAGCGTTCCTCCGGACCGTACCCTTTCCAATGAACCAGGTACTGCGTGCGCCCACGGAACCTACGGGAGTCAATGATCGACTGTATCTCCTACACTTCATGGTTTTCAACCTGAACCGGGCGAGGATGTGGTACCACCAAAGGTTTTTATAGGGAGACATGGAATACATTTGAAATACGCATGTTCGAAGGAAGGTCTAATGCGTAAGTCACTGGGTTGAGAAAGGCCCAATAAACTGTGGTGCCAGTTTCATTGAGGGAACACGGAGTAGGAGGTTACGAGATGACAGCCAGATCCTCTCCCTAACCTAGTAGGAAGGCGCAGGTAGGCGTCTGCTGTCAGCATGGAGTCTGTACCTCTCACTGGCATGTTCCAATGACTCTTGGACCTGCACTTAAGTGGAACAAAGATCATGGAGATGCTCCACTAACGCAGAAATTCTTTGAGGAATAAAAGAGAGAACTCTGCCCAAGGTAAGCAACGTAGAAACTTCCCCAAGGCTTGGTTGGCTTGTTCTGAGGCTCAATTGGACTGCAGATGATACACATCTCGTAATTGCACTCCGCATGAGACAATTTCTTAGAAAAGTAGCCGCAAGGATGCATAGCGCTCTCAGAGGTAGAACATTGAGACAGAAGGGCGCCTACTCCAGTCTCAGATGCATCAACCTCTAGGATGAAGGGTAACTTAGGATCAGGACCTGCCAGCACAGGAGCTGAAACAAAGGCAGTCTTGAGAGACTCAAAGCTTTAATAGACTCCAAAGACCAATTCTGTGGGTTACCATCCTTTCTGGTCATATCAGTCAGGGGTTTGACCAGAGAAGAGACATTCCAAATAAATTTCCGATAATAATTGACAAAGCCAAGAAAACGTTGTAGCGGACGTAGGCCTACGGGTCTAGGCCACTGTAGAACTGCAGATAGTTTATCTAGGTCCATCGAAAAACCGGCAGTAAAAATTACATAACCCAGAAATTTAACCTGTTCACGATGGAACCCGCACTTCTACAATTTACAATACAGGATATTCTCTCTCAGCCTCTGTAGCACACAGAACACATCTGTGTGGTTGCTCTCGAAGGATTTAGAATATATGAGGATATCGTTGAGATAAACCACCACACATTGCTGCAACATATATCAGAGGACATTGTTGATGAATTCCTGAAAAACTGCAGGAGCATTGCAAAGACCAAACAGAATTACGAGGTATTCGTAATGTCCTGTCCTGGTATTGAACACAGTCTTCCAGTCATCGCCCTCCTTGATCCTCACGAGATTGTATGACCCTCTCAGATCGAGCTTTGTGAAAACAGTTGCTCCCTTGAGGCGGTAAAATAATTCTGTAAACAACGGAATCGGATAAGCATTGTTAATCGTGAAGCGATTGAGACCTCTATATAATCGATACAAGGTCTCAGTTCACTACTTTTTTTTTTTTTTCCACAAAAAAGAAGCCAGCACCAGCAGGAGATGCGGATTTGCGGATGAACCTTCAAAATAAAGTGTCAGCAACATAAATTCGCTAAATTTGCGATACTCCTCTGGAAAGGAGGAGAGTGAAGAGGTGCACAAGACCTAAAGGTGATTGTAAAGGCTCGTGTTTGTTTTTTTTTTTTGTTTTTTTAACCACTTCAGCGCCAGAAGTATTTCCCATGTTAGGACCAGAGCACTTTTTGCGATTCGGCACTACATCACTTTAACTGACAATTGCGCGGTCATGCGACGTTGTACCCAAACCAAATTTACGTACTTTTTTTCCCCACAAATAGAGCTTTCTTTTGGTGGTATTTGATTGCCTCTGCGTCATTTCTGATCACCGCTACAAACAAAAAAAGAGCGACAATTTTGCAAAAATAAAACAATATTTCTTACTTTTTTTTGCTAAAAATACAAATCCAAAAAAATATATAAAAAACCAAATTTCTGCATCGGTTTTGGCCGATTTTATATTCTTCGTCATATTTTTGGTAAAAAAAAAAAAAATCGCAATCAGTGCTTATTTTGGTTTGCGCAAAAGTTGCCGCTTTTACAAAGCATGACAATTCATTTCTGGCGTGTTTTACAAATTTTTTTTTTCATTGGTAATGGCGGCGATCTGCGATTTTTATCGGGACTTTGATATTGGGGCAGACATGTCGGACATTTTTGACACTTTTTTTGGGACCAATGACATTTATACAGCGATCAGAAATTTAAATAACCACTGATTTACTGTATAAATGTCATTGGCAGTGAAGGGGATAACCTGGGGGGGGTGCGCTCTAAGGGTAAACTGTGTTCCCTGGGTGTACTCTAACTGTGAGGGGGCTGGGCTGTCAGGGGCATAAGAGATCTAACCGATCCCAGTGACAGGGATTAGTAGATCTCTTAGATGCTGCCTGACAGCGCAAGGAACTGCTGTGTTTACATTGGCGGTTCCCACCTTTTTTCTGCTGTGGTAAGCAATCGCGGCTCACCGGCGGACATCAGGTCCACCCAAGCTGCGGGCTCTGCAGAGTGCGGCAGGCACGAGAGTGTGCCGCCGACGGCTCCTTCCACCCGCTAGCCACGCATGCGCGAGCCGCCGTTTAAAGACAGCGATTCGTGTAACGCTGCCACTCTGCAGCAGTAAATGTACGCGAGCCGGTCAGGAACCGGTTAAATAACAAACCTGTCTTACTTGCTTCCTCTGTGCAGTTGGTTTTGCACAGAGCAGCCTGGATCCTCCTCTTCTTGGGTCCCTCTTTGCAGCTCCTGGCCCCTCCTCCTATCGAGTGCCCCCTCAGCCAGCAGCTCTCTATGGGGGCACCCGGGCCGAGTCAGAGCTTTGAGTGTTCATTCAGACACGGAGTCCCGGCCCGCCCCCTCTCTCCCCTGATTGGCTGACTGACTTTGACAGCCGCGGGAGCCAATGGCGTGGTGCCACTGCTGTGTCTCAGCCAATCAGGAGGAGTGTCCTGGACACCTAAGAAACTCGTGGACGTCGCTGGAGAGAGAAGGGGCTCAGGTAAATAATTAGGGGGGGGTGCTGGGGAGGCTGCTACATATAGAAGGTTTTTTATCTTAAGGCATAGAAAGCATTAAGATAAAAACCTTATGCCTTTACAACCACTTTCTGAAAACATGTTTTACTGCATTGTGGCGACCAGGAAACAACCTTACTAGAAAACCAATCCCTGTAACCAAGGATAACCAAAAACCACCGGGTAATGAGGTGAGGAAATGACTTGGTGTCAGGATGCTGGTATGAGGCCGAGATGCTAGAGGGCTCCCCTGATGGCTAAGTGCAATGCCTCCCTGGAGGTGGGTACAGGGAGTGCAGTGCCCAAAGAAGCACGGTTCACCAGTAGTGAGATGACCGAACTCCACAGGAACAGCTGGTAAGTAGTAGACTGGCATGCTTAAGAGTCCAGGGAACTAGTAAGGGTTCAGGCACGGGGAAATTCAATAGCCAAGCCAGAGGTTATACACAGTAAGGCAGTTCAGAGGTGGTTGGTGGACAAGCCAGGGTCAACACAAGGAGCAAGCCAAAGAGGAGTCAGGGAACAAGCTGAAGTTGATCCAGAGAGAGAGTTCACAGGTCAGGAGCAAGCCGGGTCGAAGTCAGGTAATCAAACAGCAGGTACAAGAACACAGGATCGCAGGGAAGCTGAGAGATAATCTAGCAATGTGAGAGTAAACTTGGCAGTTTTAAATAGCCCAGGAAGGGCTGACATTGCTACGTTGTGTGCACCGGTGCGCACCTGCGTGCACCGCCGCGCCTCCTCGTGCACCATCGCGCATCTGTGTGCGCCGTCACGTGTCATTGAGCACATGCGTGCGCCCGTGAGCACTGGTGCGCCCCTGGTGTGGCCATGTTGGAAATTGGCAAGATTTGAAGTATCCTGATTTCTTCCCTGACACTTGGAATTGGTTTATCTCATGGTAAAGAGCCCCTATGGCCATGGTCAATGGAGCATGCGTCACATGGGCAGGCTGTAGAGCAGGGATGCCCAACCAGTGGCCCAGGTGCCACATGTGGCCCACGGAATCCTCTGATGTGGCCCGCGACCTCCTGGTCTGGGATAGCGGGTTGGCATGCCCAGACCGTGGATTGCTGACCTGCCATTCCAGAGTGGTAGAGGAAATAAGTGGCTGTTGAGCAGAGCTGCATAAGCCTGTATAATGCCAGTTCAATGCCAGTTCCTGTCACAGGCAGAGTGATACCAAATGCACTCTAACTGGGACAGCAACAGCTGGCGATACTAGAATCTAAGACTGTTTTTAAAATTAAGCTTATTACTAAAATCACAGTGTGGATATGGGCATATCTGTTCTGCAGTGCCTGCTGGGCTGCTTTCAACTAGATCTGCAGGTGGATCGTAGTGCACCTACATGGAGCCATAGATTTCTGTTATTACCTGTGCATTTGGTGAGCTTTCTGAAAGTGCACCACACCTACAGGATATATTAGAAGCCTATGGCAAAGTGCAGCTAACCCACAGGAAAGTCACAGGTGCACTGCTCTGCACCCACGGTGTGGGTAAATCCAACACTATTTTGGCCTAGGCCAACAAGGCCCAGGCCTAGTGCGGCACTTTGCAGGGGGGCAGCACGAAAAGAGTCCCCGCTGGCTTGCACTACACTTTTAATGTAGCGCCAGTCTTATGGGGAGGACTGGGCTGGAGACAAACCGGTCTGGCACCCCCCATAAAGCGGCTGCACTTGCTGCCAGTATGATAATACAGCAGAGCCATGATCGGGGGGGGGGGCAGCCCATACATATGTACGGGACCCAGGCATCCCAAGGAGCCCAGGCGTCAGGCCCCAACCAATGAGTTGTTGTGCTGCCCCATAGCCAAACAGGAAGTTTGAGGAAATCTCTTAAGGGAATCCATTGCCCCTCCCCAAGGCCCTCAGAACTATTGTCCCCACTGGAAAATGTGGGTCTTAAACAGGAAGGAGTGTGGCCTTGACAGGCTCATATTTAACTTAGGGGGTGCATCAGTTTAGTTAGGCCTAGGGCAGCACAAAACCTAAATACACCACTGGGTAAATCACAGAACATCAGTGTGAAAGCAGCCTTAGGCCCCTTTCACACGATTGGTCCAACCCAATCAGACCATCCTTTCAAATCTATGGAGACTTGTGTCTGTTTACACTCGCTTATCTCCAATCCGATCCGCTAAAAAAAAAAACAGAAGGGGATCCATTCCCTTCTGTCTGGGCAGATCGGATCAGAGGGCCCATAGAGTAGAGCAGGCTGTGTCCATGTCCACTTTTCATATGCAGAATGGACACGGACCTGTCATCCACCCACTCTGCTAGTGGCTAATGGCTAGTGGAGTGGCCCGAAGCTGCAGCGGAATTGAGTGCTTAGACACAAAGGTACTGTCTATGAACAGACCTGCAGCCCCAGAGTCGACTAAAGCCTGTGTCTTGGTGGACGACTCAGACCAAGAAAGGATAACCGGAACTTAAGGCTTATCCTTCAGGATAAAACCAAATAAAGCTGTGCTTGTGAAAGGACATGAAACAAAAAAGTGTAAGTGTAGAAAGTGTCCGTAGAATATACAAAAAATAATGTAAAAAAAAAACAACTTATATATATATATAGATACAAGTGACGGTGATCAAACTGAAATCCAATAATGAAAACAGAAAAAAATGTCCTTAATCAAATCCTCCACAGAAGTGAATCTGCATGCATCACACAAGTCCAACAGTGAACGAGACCTCCACCACGAATAGTTGTGCCCTTACCGGATCACTTGGACCTCTTGTGATAGGAGGTCAAACACACATGTGTGGATTAGGCCTCCACAGGGCCACCTTGATCTTTAGTTCACGGGACACCCAATTTAATCAGTTGGATCCTCTCCTGTCCTGGGTGGGGGGTATTGGAAACCACTTCCACGGGTAGGTGGTCAATGAAGATATAGCAAACGCAAATCCAACCAATTCCACTCCAAGGGAGTCACGATAACCAAAAGAGAAATGGGCCAAATAGTGTGATATCGTTGATAAAATCAATTTATTAAAAAAATATAGGTAATGAACTCACATGTA
>BLSH010548862.1:63027-85845 GCA_018402905.1 Glandirana rugosa
CCCCCCCCCCCCCCCCCCCCCCCCCCCCCCCCCCCCCCCCCCCCCCCCCCCCCCCCCCCCCCCCCCCCCCCCCCCCCCCCCCCCCCCCCCCCCCCCCCCCCCCCATGCCTGTCTTGCTTTCACCATTACAATGCATGCTGTCTTGCTTTCACCATTCAAAAATTACGTCCCATATATGTCAATTTTTACAGCTGCATTTACAAGAGACTTCCAGAGCTGTATAGTGGGCGGTTGTGATTGATTCCACTGAAGGAGTACCGCCTTCCTAGCATAATACGCTGCATAGAAAACAAATCGGTTTTTGGGTTGAGGGGCTTCCAAGGTGTCACATATTCGAAACAGCAAAGGAATCGGACTACATGGGACTCTGAGTTTCCCAATGAAGTTAATATCCTCCATCACTGCCTGACAAAAATATTGCAAACAGGGCAAGACCATAGCACATGGAAGAAGCCAGCATTATCTGAACCACATCTAGAGCAAACTGCTGTCCTATCCAGATAAATTCTCGCCATTCGAGCAGGGGAGTAGTAGACTCTATGAAACAAAATTAAGCTGGGTAAATCTGTCTCGTGCAGAAATCATTAGGGGAAGACATTGTTGTAGGCGTTCCTCCCAGTTATCGTCTGCTAGTGTGGGTATGTCTGCTTGCCATTTAGAAAATAACTGGGAGACCTTATTCGTGTCCAGGGAAGCAAGGATTGGGTATAGAGCTGACCTAGTTCTTTCTCCATCCGGAGACTGAAGTAGACTTTCCATCTCAGACATCTCCAAGGTTATAAGGGGAGTAAACTGGGCCATGAAAGCGTGGTGCAATTGGAGATATCTAAAAAACATATGGTTCCATTGCCTCTTGAGGTCCTCAAAAGTGGTCAGCCTACCTTGAGACACTATATCCCTAAGTATGTTAATCCCATACCTAGCCCACATTACTGGGTCTGGAATAGAGTGTAAGTGAGGAAGCCGTGAATTGCCCCACAGTGGGGTGTATAAAGACCAGGAGTATGGTTTCTGGCTCTCCACACCTACCACATCCCAGACTTTAATGATTGTCCTCATAGAAGGTGTCATATTAGGGTTAGAACTGGGACCTCTGTCCACCAAGTTCCGCAACTCAGAATAAGATACAAGCAACGCCACCTCTAAAGTGGAAGCAGGGTTGACCGACTCCTCCGACAGCCACCACTTGACCGTCACTAGGACCGCAGCCCAATAGTATTTAATAAAGGAGGGTAAAGTAAGGCCTCCCAGCATGATGGGTAGTTACAGAGTGACTTTGGCCACCCTAGGGCAGCTCCCTTGCAAACAAATGAGGTAATTATACTGTCAAGCCTTTTGAAAAATATGTTAGGTATGGGCACGGGTGTTTGCCTAAAGAGGTACGTAACCTTAGGCAGCACGACATCTTTATAAGATTAACCCTACCTATAAGTGTGAGAGGCAGAGATCTCCAAGTACTACAGCGCTGGGACAATAGAGAGACCACTGGGTTTAAATTTAGGGGAATAAATTGCCCAAGGTCCCGGTGCATCTCAACCTCCAGGTATCTAAATTGGGAGACCCGCTGTAGCTGAATATCTTGTTGGGGAGAATAGTCTGGCAACTGGAGAAAGAAGAGAACAGACTTCACTCAATTAATGCATATTCCTAAATATCTTCCAAACCGATCTACAACCGCCAGCGCCGCCCGCAAGGAGGCCCTGTTGTCACCAAGGAAGGTACAAGAGAGTGTCATCCGCATATAATTAGACTTTTTCATTGAGGAGACCCACAGTAATCCTCTGTACTTCCGGCGTGGATCGTATCTTAATGGCCATGGGTTCAATCGCCAAATGAAGAGTCCTGGAGAGAGGGAACACCCCTGTCTAGTTCCCCGATGAAAGGAGAACGGGGGTGAGAGAGTGGTACCCGTACAAACTCTGGCCGTCAGAGAATCGTACACAGCCCGGATAGAAAAAATAAAGTTAGGCCCAAAACCAAATTGGCGCAGGACCTCCCACAAATATTCCCATTCCACAGAATCAAGCGCTTTCTCAGCGTCGAGGGAGGCCATCCATAGAAGCTAGAACTGTGTACAATCTCCAAATATTGATATCAGTACCCTTACCGGGCATGAACCCTGTCTGATCTTCATGTGCTAAAGAGAGTATAACCTCAGCGAGATCGGTCGGTACGACAAGCAGAGTTGTGGATCTTTTCCTGGATTAGGCACCACTACTATAATTGCCTGCGCCATGGAGGAAGGGAGGGTACCTTCTTTTAGGGTATTTCAGCAGCATAGGGTGTAGTTTAGGTGTCACCTCCTCCGTATACTGCTTGTAGAACTCCAGGGGAAAACCATCCCCTGATTGTAGTGAGCCCAATGCCTGCTTAACCTCCTCTAGGGTAATCAGGCTGTCCAACCGTTCCCTCGCTGACAAGGTAAGAATGGGGAAGGTCACCTGGTCCAAAAAACAATTGAACTCCTGTTGTGAGTACTGTGCTCTGGAAGAATACAGTTGAGAATAATAGGAGGAAAAGCAGGCATTTATGTCTACTGGGTCTAGCACCAAACCACCCTTATCCTTAAGGCGGGCCACAGTGGATATCAGGGATCACTCCCTAGAGAGCCAGACCAATAGTCTACCCATCTTCTTCCCCTGTTCAAATATGCGCTGTGTTTGGGCTAAGTGATGTTTTTTGGCCTTAGAGTCCCTAAGGAGCATTACCTCCCAATATGCCACTTGCATATCCTGATAGGTAATGAGATTAGGCGTAAGTACATATTTGGATTCAAGCATTTGGGCCTTAGTTTCAGCTTCCTCTAATGTAACTGCATCATCTCTATGGGTTCTAGAAATTGAGGAATGGTAGCAGCCTCTAATGAATGCCTTAAAGGTGTCCCAGACGGTGCCTGGGGAGGCAGTATTACCATTAACTAACTAATGTTATGCAATGGCCAAGTCAATCACCTGACCTGAATCCGATTGAGCATGCATTTCACTTGCTGAAGACAAAACTGAAGGGAAAATGCCCCAAGAACAAGCAGGAACTGACAGTTGCAGTAGAGGCCTAGCAGAGCATCACCAGGGATGAAACCCAGCGTCTGGTGATGTCTATGCGTTCCAGACTTCAGGTTGTAATTGACTGCAAAGGATTTGCAACCAAGTATTAAAAAGTGAAAGTTTGATTTATTATTGTTAATCTGTCCCATTACTTTTGGTCCCTTAAAAAGTGGGAGGCCCATATACAAACTGTTGTAATTCCTACACCTTTCACCTGATTTGGATGTAAATACCCTCAAATTAAAGCTGAAAATCTGCAGTTAAAGCACATCTTGTTCATTTCATTTCAAATCCATTGTGGTGGTGTATAGAGCCAAAAATATTAGAATTTGGGCGATGTCCCAATATTTATGGACCTGACTGCATTACCGTTAACCCGCGTAGATCGTCTACCTCACCCCGCACCTGCCACCGGTTGGATAAATCTGCAGAGTATTGTCAGTCCCAGCCGCAGCAAAATGTAGTAGCCATAGTCCTGCAAGTAGTATATGACCATTGGATAGGGACTCCCTAGACCTCAATGTAGGAGCAAACTGAGCATTTCAATCCATAGGAGTGGGTCAAGTCCCATATAAACCAAGGGATTCTGGGGTTGTGCAGCAGAGTAGAATACAAAGGGCAGGTCAAGGGGGAGCACTTTGGGAAGGTCCAGCTTGCCAGAGTATCGAAGAAGAAATGACAGGTCCCATGTGAGTCAGACACAGGTCAGTATAGGGGACTTTAGCATGCCATCATATTGATGCAGCTCCAGAATCTAGGCAAACATGGGTGTCAGCATGGGTTGCCATTATGATGAAAACAGGCACTGAAGAAAAGTACTGTAAGGCACATTGCAGTAAGAGCATTGAAAAGATCTCAGCGAGCACATGGCATGGAGTCAGTCCATTGCATGGCCTCTTCAGGTGAGGTGAAATACCGGGTTGACTCACCATCCACCACACAGAGACGAGCTGGGAAGAGCATGCTGTACTTCCATCGTCGGGTGTGAATTTGGGATTTGACATGATCAAATGACCAGCGGAGACGTTGAGTTTCCACCAAGTAATCCGGGAATATCATGATCTTTGCATTTTCGTGGCGTAGCTCATCTAGTTTCCTCGCCTCTCGCAGCACCAGGTCTCTGTCGCGAAAGTTTAACCACTTCCACACCATGCGCAGCATATTTACTGCGGCAGTGTGGACGTGTCCTGCAAATCGCCGTACATAAACGTCGATTTGCGGAGTGGCCACTAGGGGGCACTCAGGCAGTGCGCCCCCGCTGCACTCCAGAGGAGTGTGCCCGCGGCACGGGCGGACCTGAGATCCGCCGGCAAGCCGCAATGAGCAGCCAGAGCAAAAGAACGGGGAACCACCGATGTAAACATGGTGGTTCCCCGCTCTGTCAGTGGGGACATAAGAGATCTACTGATCCACTGGGATCAGTTAGATCTCTTATGCCCATAACAGTCCAGCCCCCCCACAGTTAGAATACGCCTAGGGAACACAGGTAACCCCTTCACTACCCCCTACCGGTTAACCCCTTCACTGCCAATGACATTTATACAATAATCAGTGGACATTTAAATTTCTGATCGATGTATAAATGTCATTGGTCCCAAAAAAGTGTCAAAATGGTCCGACATGTCCGCTGCAATATCGCAGTACTGCTAAAAATCGCAGATCACCGCCATTACTAGTAAAAAATGTAAAAAATAAAAACCCCAGAAATTAATTCTCATCATCCGTAAACGCGGCAACTTTTGCACAAACCAATCAATAAACGCCAATTGCAATTTTTTTTTTTTTTTACCAAAAATATGAGAATATAAATCGGCCAAAACCGATGAAAAAAATGTTTTTTTATAGTTCTTTTTTGGATTTGTATTTTAGCAAAAAGTACGAAAAATGTGTTTTTTTTTTTTTTTTCAAAATTGTCCCTTTTTTGTTTATAGTGGCGATCAGAAATGACGCAGAGGTGATCAAATACCACAAAAGGAAAGCTCTATTTGTGGGGAAAAAAGGGTGCTTTGGGTACAACGTCGCACGACCGCGCAATTGTCAGTTAAAGTGACGCAGTGCCGAATCGCAGAAAGTGCTCTGGTCCTAACATGGGAAATCCTTCCGGGGCTGAAGTGGTTAACAGGCAAAATATGAAAGTGCGCAGCGGAGCACCCGAGGGGCCCCTGACTGGTGAAATTCTGTGAGCCCACTCGACCACCAATTGGGAAGAAAATGGCGCCTGGGGGAGGAGCATGCACGGTAAATGTTCCGTGTAGGCTGCAGGATTTGGGCCTTCAACTCCCACCGGGAGGCGCACCACCCGCAGGTTATTCCTGCAGTTCCTGTTTTCGCTGCCTTATGCCCGGGATTCAAAGGCCTTCATCTTAATCCGGAGCATGTGTAGGGAGGCCTGATGGTCACGGACCGAGTCTTCGGTATCTCCCACTCTCCGCTCAGACTCTGTAAGTCTGTCACAGAATTTATCCATATTTCGGCGCTTGCATGAGATCGATCTTGGCTGTCAGGGTAGTCAGGCAGCCCGTGGTAGCTTGCATGAGGGCGTTAAATTGGCCGGATCCCATCGGAGGTGTATCCACCTGGTCAGTCTGGGATGCCATGCTGGAGTAGATAACCGCATGTTGCCCTTTAGTCGGCGGTGGTGTCTTGGGGGCCAGATTCCGCTTACAGTTGTAGCTGGATTTCCCTTTTCTCATGCCCAATGTCCGTGTGAGTTGTTAGAAGGGTAAAAGCGGGTAAGATCCTGTTAAAATTGGATATTGAAGGACTTCAGGTGCGGAGCTCCATTCACCCACGTCCTATCAGGTCGCCATCTTAACCACGCCCCTGTCAGTGGGACCTTAATCCCTCACTAACAGGGCAGGCAGGAAGAAGAAGGAGTTTGTTGTTGTGTGCAGTGTGGTTGTTCTATTGGGAGGCTTATAACCCCCTCCCAATAGACCTGTTGTTGTTTAGTTAGTTGTAGTTTAGTTGTTTTACCTTCTCTTAGGATCCCTGGGATAGAGTGGCTGCTCATCCCCATCCGGTGAGAGTCAAAAACTTTCTTGTACAACTGTTTGAGAGAAGTACATTTCTCTCAGGAGAAGTGCTTCAGCTCTGGAATTGTATATTGAATGCATTTACATGCTGTTAGTAGTAGGGACAGTAGTTAGGAATGTATATTACTGTGTACAGATGTAAATAGCCACAGAGATTGACCTATAGTTTTGTACTTATTTATTTGTATAGCCCCCATCCAAGCTTGGGGACCAGCTAAGTGTAGCGCCCTCTACGCTAGGTAGGTGTGAGATTTGTTAAGTAAGGCAAATTTAGTCAGGCCTGACTTAGTGCAGGTCTGATTGTATTTATTCTGGGCAGGGGAGTGGCCCAGGGAGAGCTGGAGACTGCAGGAAGAAACACCCCTCGGTCACTCCTCCCCTTTCTTCAGAAAGTTCTGGAAAAGGGGATGGGAAGAGGAGACAACGCTTTCTGAAGTATGTTAAGGAGCCTTGACCAATCCTCAACTTGGATTAGCAGAGGGCAGGCCTCCTTAAATACTGTGGTCTGCTCAGTGGGGGAGGAGAAGTTTGGGTGGAAGTCTGGAGATGGAATAGTACGGTGGCTGTTGCTGCCTAGGGGAAACTCCCAGTCTGGGGGGGGTGACTTCGGGCTTGGAGTGCTCGGGTACAGCCAGGAGGAGTGAGATCTTGGCAGCAGGCTCAACGCAGAGCAGAAAGGACAATGGTAGAGAGCACTATCGGGAGAAATCTTCAGTGTGGAACTACAAATGTCAGGAGTCGGTGAGCAACATACCCTGGGATACTGTCAGAGGCATGCCGGAGAGGATTGAGACCATCTGGGAAGGATGCAGAAGCCAGTGTGGGACTTTGGTGTTGCTGTGGCAAAGGTAGTTGCAGCTGGGAGATCTGGTAGGGCCTGGAAGAAGTACTTTGCTACACTTTGGAGGCTATTAGCCTCAGCCTGTAATGGGCAGTCCGGAGGTTCTAACTAAAACAGGCCTCACCATGTGCTAGCTAGGCCGAAGAAGACGTTTTGGAGGCCTGGTAAATATCCTTCCAGGTCTCACCTGTGAGAAGAAAGTGTTGTGCAGGAAAGAGGAACAAGGAGTGTAACATGCAGCAAGTGTCAGTGCTGGAGAAAGATGGAGAAGTGTATATACGGAGGTGTATCTAGTGGTCCCAGCCTGTTCTGTGTCTCCGGATGTGTGGAAAGGTGTCATTGAGGACAGTGTGATCAGGTGAACCACAACAACCAGCCACCCCTAAGGGGGCCATTGACTATATAAACATTTTAATGTTATATTAAATATATTTTTAAGAAAATAAAAACCAATGAATGAGACTCACGGATTTAGAATGCAGAGAGACATACAGCGGAGCACAGCACTGGACAGGGGAGCGGGAGCTGCCAAAGTTAACTATTCCTATTAACAAGCTGGTGATTGGTTGCTAGGTGGTCCTAGGAAAAGTAAACCTTGGCAGCTCCCGCCCAACCCCCCAACCCCCTCCACCCCCACCTCATCTAGCCGTTTGCTGACTCCCGCTGTATGCCAGGCCCTGCTAAAAGAATGACAGGGGACGGAGGCTTGGAAGAGAATCAGCTCACGTTCAACTCCGGCTGCTGTGGTGCCCCCCCCGTCTTATGCAGCTCCACACTCGCCCTCAGCTTATTTCCACTTGCCTAATTCGAGCAGGCGGGTGGAAATTTTGAGGGCTGTATTAATGTATCATCTGTGTACTAAGATAACTTGTCGTCCAGTGATCCCACTCTCAACCCCTGAATGGGTTGATAGAGGTAAAGTTTTCTAGGGATTTACTTGCTAAGGTAAAGCATCCTAGGGAGAGAGGGCTCCCTTGCCTTGTGCCTCTGTGTAGGTCAGGTACTGCCAGTTTAACACCATTTATTTTGTGTGCATTATTGCCAGTTTAACGCCATATAGTTTTGTGTGCAATACTGCCAGTTTAACGCCATATAGTTTTGTGCGTTAATGCACAGGTGCGCACCGCTGGGTTGTGAAGCTCAAAAAATAAGGTTATGGACCTATAGCTGACTGCTGCTAATGAGTTCCGGCTGATATAACACATTTACTTCTGTGTGCGTTACTGCCAGTTTAACACCATATAGTGCTGTGTGAGTTACTGCCAGTTTAACGCCATTTACTTCTGTGTGCATTACTGCCAGTTTAAGGCCACATAGTTTTGTGTGTTACTGCAAGTTTAACGCCATTTACTTCTGTGTGCGTTACTGCCAGTTTAACGCCGTATAGTTTTGTGTGCCTTACTGCCAGTTTAACACCATATAGTTTTCTGTGTGTTACGACAAGTTTAATGCCGTATACTTCTGTGTGTGTGTTACTGCCAGTTTAATGCCATTTACTTCTGTGTGCATTACTGCCAGTTTAACGCCGTATAGTTTTGTGCGTTACTGCCAGGTTAACACCATATAGTTCTGTGTGCGTTACTGCCAGTTTAATGCCATATAGTTTTGTGTGTTACTGCAAGTTTAAGGCCATATAGTTCTGTGAGCGTTACTGCCAGTTTAACACCATTTACTTCTGTGTGCATTACTGCCAGTTTAACACCATATAGTTTTGTTTGCATTACTGCCAGTTTAACACCATTTACTTCTGAGTGTGTTGCTGCCAGCTTAAAGCCATATAGTTCTGTGCGTTACTGCAAGTTTAGCGCCATATAGTTCTGTGTGCATTACTGCCAGTTTAACGCATTTACTTCTGTGTGCATTACTGCCAGTTTAACGCATTTACTTCTGTGTGCATTACTGCCAGTTTAACGCCATATAGTTTTGTGTGCATTACTGGCAGTTTAACACCATATAGTTCTGTGCGTTACTGCAAGTTTAACGCAATTTATTTCTATGTGTGTTACTGCAAGTTTAACGCCATCAACTTCTGTGCGTTACTGCCAGTTTAACGCCATATAGTTTTATGCGTTACTGCAAGTTTAACGCCATATAGTTGTATGTTCGTTACTGCCAGGTTAACGCATTTACTTCTATGTGTGTTACCGCCGGTTTAACGATATTTACTTCTGTGTGTGTGTGTTACTGCCAGTTTAATGCCATATAGTTTTATGCGTTAGTGCAATTTTAACAACATTTACTTCTGTGTGCGTTACTGCCAGTTTAACGCCATATAATTTTGTGCGTTACTGCAAGTTTAACGCCATTTACTTCTGTGTGCATTACTGCCAGTTTAACGCCATATAGTTTTGTGTGTTACGGCAAGTTTAACGCCATTTACTTCTGTGTGCGTTACTGCCAGTTTAATGCCATATAGTTCTCTGTGCGTTACTGCCAGTTTAACGCCATATAGTTTTGTGCATTACTGCAAGTTTAACGCCATTTTATTTTGTGTGTGTTACTGCCAGTTTAACGCCATTTACTTCTGTGCGCGTTACTGCCGGTTTAACACCATATAGTTTTGTTTGCATCACTGCCAGTTTAACACCATATAGTTTTGTGCGTTACTGCAAGTTTAACGCCATATAGTTCTGTGTGCGTTACTGCCAGTTTAACGCATTTACTTCTGTGTGCATTACTGCCAGTTTAATGCCACATAGTTTTGTGTGTTACTGCAAGTTTAACGCCATTTACTTCTGTGTGCGTTACTGCCAGTTTAACGCCATATAGTTTTGTGTGCCTTACTGCCAGTTTAACGCCATATCGTTTTCTGTGTGTTACTACAAGTTTAATGCCGTATACTTCTGTGTGTGTTACTGCCAGTTTAACGCCATTTACTTCTGTGTGCATTACTGCCAGTTTAACGCCATATAATTCTGTGTGTTACTGCCAGTTTAACACCTTATAGTTTTGCGCGTTACTGCAAGTTTAAAGCCATTTACTTCTGTGTCCGTTACTGTCAGTTTAACACCATATAGTTTTGTGTGCCTTACAGCCAGTTTAATGCCATTTTATTTTGTGTGTGTTACTGCCAGTTTAACGCCATTTACTTCTGTGTGCGTTTCTGCCAGTTTAACACCATATAATTTTGTTTGCATTACTGCCAGTTTAACGCCATATAGTTCTGTGCGTTACTGCAAGTTTAACGCCATTTACTTCTGAGTGTGTCACTGCCAGTTTAACGCCATATAGTTTTGTGCATTACTGCAAGTTTAACGCCATATAGTTCTGTGTGCAATACTGCCAGTTTAACGCCATATAGTTTTGTGTGCGTTACTGCCAGTTTAACACCATATAGTTCTGTGCGTTACTGCAAGTTTAGCGCCATATAGTTCTGTGTGCATCACTGCCAGTTTAACGCATTCACTTCTGTGTGTGTTACTGGCAGTTTAACGCCATATAGTTTTGTGTGCGTTACTGCCATGTTTAACACATTTACTTCTGTGTGTGTTACCGCCGGTTTAACACTATTTACTTCTGTGTGCGTTACTGCCAGTTTAACGCCATTTACTTCTGTGTGCGTTACTGCCAGTTTAACGCCATATAGTTTTGAGGGCATTACTGCCAGTTTAATGCCATATAGTTTTCTGTGCGTTACTGCCAGTTTAACGCCATTTACTTCTGTGTGTTACTGCCAGTTTAACACCATATAGTTTTGTTTGCATTACTGCCAGTTTAACGCCATATAGTTCTGAGCGTTACTGCAAGTTTAACACCATTTACTTCTGAGTGTGTTACTGCCACTTTAACACCATATAATTTTATGCGTTACTGCACGTTTAACGCCATTTAGTTCTGTGTGCGTTACTGCCAGTTTAACGCATTTACTTCTGTGTGCGTTATTGCAAGTTTAACGCCATATAGTTCTGTGTGCATTACTGCCAGTTTAACGCCATATAGTTTTGTGTGCGTTACTGCCAGTTTAACGCCATATAGTTCTGTGCGTTAATGCACAGGTGCGCACCGCTGGGTTGTGAAGCTCAAAAAATAAGGTTATGGACCTATAGCTGACTGCTGCTAATGAGTTCCGGCTGATACGTGAAGAGGGCCCCCTGGAGCATGGACACTGAAACACAGGGAGCTAGTGCATTGGTTTCCCCAGGGCAAGGAGTCTAAGAGCCAGTGGGTGTTCACCAGAGCCTCTATTGGTGAGGATGGATTTGGCTGTAACTGGATCCAGGTCGCCACCCTCGGGGTCGCCGAGCTCACGCTCGGCTGGCTACAGGTGGAAGAGAGGAAGCAGCAGTGCAGGAACAGCAAAGAATAGTCAGAGGAAGGGTCAGGGCCACAAGCATATAGGACAAACCGAGAACAAGCCGAAGATCGGGGTATCAGGCAGACAGAGATAGTCAGACTAGTCAGACTAGCCAAAGATCGGTACACGGAATACCAAATACCAAAGCCAAATGCGGACAAACGTTAATCAGCGATGCAGGCTTGCACTGCCAGGTGTTATATCCTGTTCCCAATTAGGGCCTGGGGTTGAGCTCAGCTGAGGAGGGCCTACAAAAGCAGACAGGTGAGGGAGGCCCGGCCTTTAACTGGACACATGCAGCAAGGTGTTGCAATAGGTAAGACATTAATGTATGCTGTGGTTTGAAGGCGGAATGTTTACTGTGGTTGCACAAGGTACTGAAGGATGCCTTTTACAGAGGTGAGAATCTAGAATTTGACTAACTTCGTACATTGAGGACTAAGAGCTTCAGAAGGGAAAGATGGAAGATATCCTGAGGCTTTTGGGGATCTGAAGTTTAAAGCAAACCGTATTAAACTTATAAATCTTGGTGCAAATTTCAAAAAAGGAACCCGAAGTTTGATATTCCTGGTGGAAAGCCAGACCTTGTCTCCAATCTGTAGAGAAGACGGTCTGCAAAATCCTTAAACCTATCAGCCACTGCCCGGAGGGAATCATGAACCTCACCCCAAATGGTATTGAATGATTGCTGAACAGTAGCCAAAGAATATCCAGAGAAAAGGTCATAGGAAAAGGAAGCTGAGGGTGTCTTCCATAAACTGTGAAAAGGGGGTCTTCTGAGAACTGGTGTTAACATGATTATTATGAAAGAATTCTGCCCACGGAAGTAGAGAGGACCAGTCATCATGATGAGCGGAGTGTGGAGGAAGACCTCTAACTCCTGATTACCCCTCTCAGTTTGTCCATTGTATTGAGGGTGGTAAGAAGAAAAATCCAAGACAATATTGAGGGACTTGTCTGAAACAATATGGGAAGGAACCCCATGGAGGCAGCGGATTTCTTGAACAAAGATGGGGGCCAAAGCGGGAGCAGAAGGAAGACCAGGAAGGGGAACAAAATGAGCCATCTTGGAGAACCGATCGATTACACCCAAATGACTGTGTTCTTTTCAGACGGCGGAAGATCGGTAATGAAATCGGATGGGCAAGGGCATAATCAGACCGTCAGGAGCCTGCCTGAAGGACTTAGACTGGGCACAAACATGGCACGCCTTCACGTAGACTTTGACATTCGAACGGAGAGTAGGCCACCAGTAGTGACGACTGATGAGCTGAAGGGATTGGAGGAACCCAGCATGACCCTACAACTTGGAATCATGTCCCCAACGAAGGATCATGGCTCTTAGTTCAATGGGATAAAAGTCTTGCTAGGAAGAATTTTAGACTCCAGAGTGGTGGAATGGGCAAGAATACACCTGGACGGAATGATCGGTTCAGGGGTGGGCTCCTCATGCAGCGTGTCAAACGACCTAGAGTGCCTGTCTGGGATTCAGTCATTTAGCACTCTGTAAGTACTGTCAATTTTTATGATCAATGAAGATCGTAATGGAGTGAGGGGAACCCTCGAAGAGATGATGCCATTCTTCTAGCGTCAATTTAATAGCAAGAAGCTCCCGATCGCCAATAGCGTAATTTTTCTCTTCATGAGAACATTTTTTGGAGAAACACGCACATGGCTGTCATTTATTCTCAGATAATTGAAGAAGCACCGCTCCTACTCCAGTAGAGGAGGCGTCCACTTCATTAAAAAATGGGTCCCCAGGCTTAGGTCTCTTCAAGAGAGACCAAAGGCTTGTTTCAGATTATGAAACGCAGCGACAGCCTCAGGAGGCCATTCCTTGGCATTAGCACCTTTCTTAGTCAAGGCAATAATAGGTGCAGCAATAGAAGAATAGTTCTTAATAAATTGCCTATAATAATTGGAGAACCCAAGAAATCGCTGTGTGGCCTTTAGGCTGGCAGGAAGAGACCAGTTGGTAATGGCTGAGACCTTTTTGGGATCCATACAAAGACCCAAACTGGAGACGAAGCAACATTCAAAAGACCATTTCTCCAGTTTGGCATACAGGTTATTTTCCCTAAGGCGCTGGAGTACAAACCCGATCATGATTTCTGTGGACAAGCAAATCTTCCGAAAAGATTAGAATGTCATCCAGATAGATGACCACAAATTGATGCAGCAAATCCCTGAAGAACTCATTGACAAAGTTTTGAAATACCTCTGGGGCGTTACACAGCCCAAAGGGCATAACCAGATATTTATAATGCCTGTCTCTCGTGTTAAACAAGGTTTTCCACCACCTTGAGTAGACAGGAGGAACTCCAAGCCAATATCTGCCTGGAAGTCCAGTCAACATGTGGAGAATGAAGCTGTAACCAATATGATGGGGGTATGGGCCTTAGGTAGGACAAGAAAGGATAGTCAGAGGTAATAGCAAAGGGTCAGGGCCACAAGCAGACAGGAGAAACAGAGAACAAGCCAAAGATCAGGGTATCAGGCAGACAGGGATAGTCAGACAAGCCAAAGATCGGTACATGGAATAAGACTCAGAGCAAACAATAGGAACAACCACACACGAAGCCAAACACAAAAAACGCTGATCAGCAATGCAGGCTTGCACTGCCAGGTGTTATATCCTGTTCCCAATTAGGGCCTGGTGTGGAGCCCAGCTGAGGAGGGCCTACAAAAGCAGACAGGTGAGGGAGGCCCGGCCTTTAACTGGACACATGCAGCAAGGCAGGCATTAGATAAGACATGAATGTTTGCTGTGGTTTTAAGACAGAATGTTTACTGTGGTTTTATGACAGCTATTGAGTTGTTGGGCTGCTCTGCATCCAGCGTGCTTTCAGAATGGACATTCAGTGCTGCAGGAGGTTTCATTACTGATCATAGAACGCATCTGTCCACAGACTCTGTGGACCGTTTGACTTTTATAAAAATGAATCAGTCCTGGATTACCAGCTATGAAGCCCCTGATGCCGATGTCACTGATTAAATGGTTTTGGGATGTGCAATCTCTGGAGAACTTTGAGGCTGCCTCGCTTTGAGGGTGTTAAATCATTTCATCTGGAAGAATATTTTTGGTATAGGTTTCATGGACATAATTAACATAAATCGGCCAAAACTGATGAAAAAAAACATTTTTTTTAAAGTTTTTTTTTTGGGTTTGAATTTTAGCAAAAAGTAAGAAATATTGTCTTTTTTTGCAAAACTGTCGCTGTTTCTTTGTTTATAGCGGCAATCAGACGCAGAAGTGATCAAATACCACCAAAAGAAAGCTCTATTTGTGGGAAAAAAAGGATGCAAATTTAATTTGGGTACAATGTCGCATGACTGCGCAATTGTCAGTTAAAGCGACGCAGTGCCGAATCACAAAAAGTGCTCTGGTCCTAACCTGGGAAATCCTTCCGGGGCTGAAGTGGTTAAACAAATGTTGGAAAATTAAAAATTCAGCACATTGAAGAACATGAAACATGGGAATGAGCATTCTTTATCTTGCACATGACTTGATCCAGCTAAATGCCTGAGATAAGATGATCCTCTTTATTTCTTTCCAGCATACTGCTATGGTTAGACCAAAGTATATTCAATGAACTTCCAAAAACATTTTTATAGCTATCCCAAACTGGGCAATCTATATCAGCATTGTTAACAATTAACTAGCAGTCCTTACAGAGTAATTTTACACACAGGCAATGCAGATTAGAATACATTTTGGATAAGGCAATACCTGTCTTAAGCTTCTAAGCTTACTGGTTACAGTTGATTGGTTAGAGTTCCTACAATGACTTAGTCATAGGTCACTTAAGTGAAGCTTATATCTCTTTGCATTATGCATCTTGAACTGGAGAAACGTTAATATTCCTGCTAGCTCTGTTTACAGCTGGCCATTTACTCTGATTCTGGTGAGTGAAATAAACACTCAGTTATTACTTATTTGACTTGTATCTGCTATTTTACTGTTAGAACAGATACGTTATTTATACAAATGATTTTGTAATCTAATTACACAAGTTACATTTAATGCTTTTTTATATTAGAAATGTGGGGAGTAAACCCCTATTTAGCCCTTTTATATGGTAGCATTAAATATTTGTTATAGAATTTCTCAGTGACTGTATGCAGCATGATATTTCTGCTTATCTATATGCAATATGTCAGATGTAAGCATATGTAGTTTGAAAATGTACAATAATACCATTTAAATATTGTTAGTATATGAACAGATCTATTATTATACAAATGTATTAAAATGTAAATGTATGGGCTACACAGTCACATTCACCACCTAGTTTTTAAAAACCCTTGTCTCACCCCCAACCCCAAACCACCATCACCAAAACTACCTTTGTTTGAGTTTAGATTTAAAAATGAAAATAAAATTTGAAGCATGTGTGTGGGTCAGGGCCTTTAAGAATGATATTAGTAACTGCATGTTTTTGGAATCCTTGAAAAGGCCACACTGTATAAAAGAATAAGATACCCCTGTGTTTTAAGTCTTTCAGAACTCTTAATATGTTATTAATAATTCTAGAGCTCAACGGTTTATTTTTCCTTTCAGATGGCCATGGTGGAAGACTAATTTCAAAAATGTAAAATTCCTTCCTGATTCCACCTTAACGGTGCCTAATCAAGATCCTTGGAGTTCAATGATACAATGGGGAGCGAAGAGCCTCCTTGTAAAGATGAATTTACTATACAAGGTACTAATTCTGTGAGTATTTTTCTGTTTTTGTTTGAAAGTTGATATAGCTGAATATTTTTTATATTCTGTTCTCCTGCATTTGAAGAAGTTGTTGATCTTTTTTTTTTTTAAAAAAATTTTGCACATAATTTGCTTACAATTTATATGTTTTATGTTGGATAACCCACAGACGTATGCACCTCCTGTGTTTGTTTTATTTAAAAGCAAGAAAAATTTGTCAAAGTAGTATAGTGTTTGTTTTGGGTTTATATGCAAACTGTACCTATGTTTATATTTAAATCAATTTACATGTATTTAGGTGTTCTATACAGATTTTTCCCTCCAAACTCCCTTTTGGTATGCGATTACATACATTTATACATGTTCACAGTATTACATTTTTTTAAAAATGCAATTGAACTAAATGCACCCAAATGCAAGTAAGCACACCGTGTGCATTATAATGTTAATGCATTATAGAATGCATTAACATCATTTCATGCATTTAAATATATTTAGAAATGTCCTATAATTTCATATAATCGCATGCATGCCAGGCAGAATCAGGAGATGATCCCATGTGTGAACAGGAAATTAATTTGAATTCAGAAATTAATCTGAATTTGAAAATGAATTCAAATTTGATATGGAAACATATTACAATAAATACAGTAAGGTATAAATGTGAAGATGATTATTCCTACTTCCAAACTAATTTAGAATTAATTTAAAAATAACAAATATATGTAATTAATCTGAATGTACGAAACAAATCCCAAAAACAAATCATTCTAACATAACAAATATGACTAAACAAAATTATTAACTTAACAAACAAATCCGAAACAAAATGGAACACATTTTTCTGTCATGCACATCTCTAGTAACTTCCCTTGTAAAGTTAACAGCCTATTTGTCTTTGGTAAATCATTCCCAATGTAATCATACAAGTTATGGTGAGAAGGGACTGAAGCCTATAATAAAAGCTCCCTAGTATAAAAGAAATGTTCACAATGTAAACAAAGAAAAACAAAGAAAACAAGTAACAATAAGAATGGCTACATTGCAATGAGAGCTCTTAGGCCTTAAAGGACTACTAAAGGCAGACGTTTTTTTATTTTAATGCATTCTATGCATTAAGATAGAGGCCTCCCCAGCACCCCCCTAATTACTTACCTGAGCCACTTCACTCTCCAGCGTTGTCCACAAGTATCTTAGCCATCCAGGACACTCCTCCTGATTGGCTGAGATACAGCAGCAGCACCATTGGCTCCTGCGGCTGTCAATCAAAGTCAGTCAGCCAATTGGGAGAGAGGGGGCAGGGCCGGGTCGGGGCTCCATGTCTGAATGTATACACGGAGCTCTGACTCGGCTCGGGTGCCCCCTGTAGCAAGCTGCTGGCTGAGGGGACACTCGATAGGAGGAGGAGCTGCAAAGAGGGACCTGAGAAGAGGTGGATCAGGGCTGCTTTGTGCAAAACCAACTGCATAGAGAAGGTAAGTATAACATTCTTGTTATTTAAAAAAAAAACAGCCTTTACAGTTACTTTAACCGCTTGCCAACCGGCCGCCGTATTATGATTATTATTATCATAATACGGCGGCGGGTTGGCACTGCTGCGTGAATCGCCGTAGCTGTACGGCGGCTCATGCAGCTCCAGTTGTGGGTGGGAGCGCGCCAGTGGTGCGCTCGTGCCTGCTGCACGCTATGTGAGTGTGCCCGCGGGTCAGGCGGACTCGATGTCCACCCGCGACCCGTGATCGCCTGTTATGGAGAACGGAGACCTGCCTGTGTAAACACGGCAGATGTCCATCCGACATATGACAGATCTACTGTTCCCAGTAATCGAGAACAGTTAAATCTGTCATGCCCCTGACAGCCCAGTCCCTACACAGTTAGAACACAGTGAGGGAACACACTTAACCCCTTGATCGCCCCGTAGAGTTTAACCCCTTCCCTGCCAGTGACATTTATACAGCAATCAGTGGCTATTTTTTAGCTCTGATCGCTGTATAAATATCATTGGTCCCAAAAAACGTGTCAAAAGTGTCCAATCTGTCTGTCGCAATGTCACAGTCCTGATAAAAACCGCAGATTGCCGCCATTACTACTAAAAAAAAAATATAATAATAAAAATGCCATAAGTCTATTCCCATAGTTTGTAGACGCGATAACTTTCGCGCAACCCAATCAATATACGCCTATTGCGATTTTTTTTTCACCATAAAGAAGAAGAATACACACCGGCCTAAACTAGGGAAGAAATTAGTTGTTTTACATTTTTTTGGGATATTCAGTATAGCAAAAAGTAAAAAATATTGTTTTTTTTTTCAAAAGTGTCGCTCTTTTTTTGTTCATATCGCAAACAATAAAAAACACAGAGGTGATTAAATACCACCAAAAGAAAGCTCTATTTATGGGGAAAAAAAGGACATCAATTTTGTTTGGGTACAGTTGTCAGTTAAAATGACACAGTGCCGAATTGCAAAAAGTGCTCTGGTCAGGAAGAGGGTAAATCCCCTGAAGTCGTTAAGGTCTGTTCACAATTAGGTGTTTTTAGGGCCATTTTTCTGCTCTAAGCCTCAGCTCCAAAAATGCCTAACAAGACAAATCTGATTCATTTCAATGGCCTCTGTTCACATCTGAGCGTTCTGTCGCCTAAAGCAAAACTCCCTTCGCTTAAACAAGTACATGAGCTTCTTTTTTGGCAGATTGCAGGCGTTTTACTTCTTTTACATTGGTGACCTTTTGAACTTCAAAACGCCTGTACAAAAACGACTGGAAAAATGCCTGTAAATTAGCAACGCATAGATGTAAATGGAGCCTTATTCGCACCTGAGCATAGCAGGAATATGGGTTCCTGCTCGCGTTTTCTTCCCTGCATTTTTCATGTGTTAACGCATGTCCCTCATAGAGAAGCACATTCACTACACGGGACAAAGCTCCAGAACATTTTTGGTCGTGGAGCTTTGTATATTTTTCAGTGCACATTTTGACAGGTTTGTAGCGTTTTTTATCATGTGACATTAACAATTAATTGCACCGCAAGCGCGAAATGCATTTGCAGCACATTGCTAAAATGCGTGGCAAATGTGCATTACTCGCGTGTTTAGCAAATGCAGCTTTAAAACAGCACTCCAGCCAAGAATCACAAGATAAATAATATCCTATTAAAAATAAAATCAGCTTTTACTGCAATTTTTTCTTAAACACCAGCCCATGCCTCATAAAATATATATTGTGGTGTTTACTTTCCAAAATGAGGTAATTTTGTGGGTAATTCCACTGTCCTGATGCTCCAGGACCTTCAAAAGTGTGATAGGTAGGAATGAAATTAGATGTTTAACTTATGCTCTTAGAACGCCTGAAGGTACTACTTCAATGCTGGACCTCTCTATGTGGCTGGGCTGTGTAAAAGTATCACACATGTGGCATCGCCATACTCGGGACAAATAGCATAATGTATTTTGGGGAGTCATTTTTGCTATGTACATGCTATGTGTTAGAAATATCTTAGAAATTGACCACTTTGCGTAAAAATAAAAGCGTTTTCATTTTCTTTCCACATTTTTCGAAGACTTGTGAAAAAAAATGAACCGAACAAAAGACTTATAATGTCTCATAGAATATACGTTGGGGTATTTGCTTTCCAAAATGGGTTAATTTTGTGGGTAATTCCATTGTCCTGGTCCTGCAGGGCCTTCAAAATTGTAATAGGTGGTTAGGAAATTTTATGTGTAACTTATGCTCCTAGAACGCTTGACTGTGCTCCCTGCATGTTGGACCTCTCTTTGTGGCCAGACTGTGAAAAAGTCGCACACATGTGGTATCGCTATACTTGGGAGGGGTAGCAGAATGTATTATGGGGTGTAATTGGAAGTATGCATATGCTGTGTGTGAGAAATAACTTATGACAATTTTGTTTAAAAAAAAAAATAATAATTTCTTTATATTCAAAAGAATTGTGGGAAAAAATACAACTTCAAAAAACTCGCCATGCCTCTTACTGAATACCTTGGCATGTCTACATTTCAAAAAAGGGGACATTTGGGGGGTATTTGTACTATCCTGGCATTTCAGGGCCTCAAGAAATGAGATAGGCCGTCAGTACATCAGGTGTGATCAATTTTCGATGATTGGCACCATAGCTTGTAGACACAGACCAAATAATATACACTTTTTTGGGTAATTTTTACCAAAGATATGTAGCAGTATAGGCTTTGGCCCAAATTAAAGTGGAGGTCCGCCTGAAAAAAAAATTAAAAGACAGCAGCAACACATACTGTAGCTGCTGCCTTTTAATAATAGGACACTTATCTGTCCTGGATTCCAGCAATGTCGGACAGGTGTACTCTTCCCCCTACTCCCTGAAAGGTGCCAAATGTGACTACTGGGGGGGGGGGGGATCCAACCAGCAGAAGAACCACGTTTGGGTGGAACTCCGGTTTAATGAACAAAAATGACTTTTTTGCAAAATGTTATCATAGAAAATAAAAGAAGGTATTTAAAAAAAAAAAAAAAAACGCTTTTTTTTCACTTATGTCACAAAATAAAAAACCCAGTGGTGATTAAATACCACCAAGAGAAAGCTCTATTTGTGTGAAAAAAATGATAAAAATGTTGCTTGGGTACCGTGTTGCATGACTGAGTAATTGTCATTCAAAGTGTTAGAGCACTGAATACTGAAAATTGGTTTGGGAAGGATAATTGGTCTCTTCTGAGTTTCGCTCCATACTCCTCCTGTACATCACTTTCTCTCTTCTAAGTATCGCTTCATACTCCTCCTGTACATCACTTCCTATCTTCTGAGTATCGCTCCACACTCCTCCTATACATCACTTCCTATCTTCTGCGCATCGCTCCACACTCCTCTTGTACATCGCTTCCTATCTTCTGAGAATCGCTCCACACTCCTCCTGTACATTGCTTCCTATGCTCTGAGAATCACTCCACACTCCTCCTATACATCGCTTCCTATCTTCTGAGTATCGCTTCATACTCCTCCTGTACATCACTTCCTATCTTCTGAGTATCACTCCACACTCCTCCTATACATCCCTTCCTATCTTCTGCGCATCGCTCCACACTCCTCCTGTACATCACTTCCTATCTTCTGCGCATCGCTTCATACTCCTCCTGTACATCACTTCCTATATTTGGAGTATCGCTCCACACTCCTCTTGTACATCACTTCCTATCTTCTGAGTATCGCTCCACACTCCTCCTGTACATCACTTCCTATCTTTTGCTCATCACTCCACACTCCTCCTGTACATCACTTCCTATATTCTGAGAATCGCTCCACACTCCTTCTGCACATTGCTTCCTATCTTTTGAGAATCGTTCCATACTCCTCCTGTACATCACTTCCTATATTCTGAGAATCGCTCCACACTCCTCCTGTACATCGCTTCCTATCTTCTGAGAATCGCTCCACACTCCTCCTGTACATCACTTCCTATCTTCTGCGCATCGCTCCACACCCCTCTTGTACATTGCTTCCTATCTTCTGCATATCGCTCCACACTCCTCCTGTACATCACTTCCTATCCTCTGAGCATCACTCCATACTCCTCCTGTACATCACTTCCTATCTTCTGTGCATTGCTCCACACTCCTCCTGTACATCGCTTCCTATCTTCTGAGTATTGCTTCATACTCCTCCTGTACATCACTTCCTATCTTCTGAGCATCACTCCATACTCCTCCTGTACATCACTTCCTATCTTCTGTGCATTGCTCTACACTCCTCCTGTACATCACTTCCTATCTTCTGCGCAACGCTCCACACTCCTGTACATCACTTCCTATATTCTGAGAATCGCTCCACACTCCTCCTGTACATTGGTTCCTATCTTCTGAGAATCGTTCCATACTCCTCCTGTACATCACTTCCTATCTTCTGAGTATCCCTCCACACTCCTCCTGTACATCACTTCCTATCTTCTGAGTATCGCTCCACACTCCTCCTTTACATCGCTTCCTATCTTCTGAGAATCGCTCCATACTCCTCCTGTACATCACTTGCTATCTTCTGAGCATCGCTCCACACTCCTCCTGTACATCATTTCCTATCTTCTACGCATCGCTCCACACTCCTCCTGTACATCACTTCCTATCTTCTGCGCATTGCTCCACACTCCTGTACATCACTTCCTATCTTCTGCGCATCACTCCACACTCCTCCTGTACATCACTTCCTATCTTTTGCGCATCGCTCCACACTCCTCCTGTAAATCACTTCCTATATTCTGAGAATCGCTCCACACTCCTCCTGCACATTGCTTCCTATCTTCTGAGAATCGTTCCATACTCCTCCTGTACATCACTTCCTATATTCTGAGAATCGCTCCACACTCCTCCTGTACATCGCTTCCTATCTTCTGAATATCGCTCCACACTCCTCCTGTACATCGCTTCCCATCTTCTGAAAATCACTCCACACTCCTCCTGTACATCGCTTCCTATCTTCTGAGAATCGCTCCATACTCCTCCTGTACATCGCTTCCTATCTTCTGCGCATCGCTCCACACTCCTCCTGTACATCACTTCCTATCTTCTGTGCATCGCTCCAGGCTCCTCCTGTACATCGCTTTCTATCTTCTGCGCATCGCTCCACACTCCTCCTGTACATCACTTTCTATATTCGGAGAATCGCTCCACACTCCTCCTGTACATTGCTTCCTATCTTCTGAGAATCGTTCCATACTCCTCCTGTACATCACTTCCTATATTTGGAGTATCGCTCCACACTCCTCCTGTACAATGCTTCCCATCTTCTGAGTATCGCTCCACACTCCTCCTGTACATTGCTTCCTATCTTCTGAGCATCGCTCCACACTCCTCCTGTACATCGCTTCCTATCTTCTGAGCATCGCTCCACACTCCTCCTGCACATCACTTCCTATCCTCTGAGCATC
>BLSH010548862.1:88801-103599 GCA_018402905.1 Glandirana rugosa
CTGTTATCTCCCAAGTGTGTGTGTATATATATATATATATATATATATATATATACACACACAGTTATATATAATATTAGAAATAAAAAGGCAGCATATGCAGGGTCCTATTTATATATTGTGTTTACAGTATAGAAACAGACTTACTCTAAATGTATAAAGACGTGATTATTGTTTTATGCCCTGAATCATGTTTTATTGAGTGAAGCTCTGTTTTTAAGAAAGATATCACACACATACAATTTATGGTTGGTTGGCAATGTAGGGCAGATAGTGAGTGCAAAATCTAATCTCCCAGAACTCTGTGCTTCATCTGCTCTCAGCTGCATAATCAGCTTTTCATCAGCAACCTGGATAAATTCCATGCACTTGTTTGCTGTAACCTCCATGTGGGAATAAATACTGTACCAACATGTTTAACCCTCTATTGTCGCCAGAAGATATATAATCTTTGTATATTAATACATTTGATTACATAATATACTGTAACTCATACTTTGTTTCACAGAGTGTTGCTAAAGCTTATTTTGGTGAGGCAAAGGGGATGAAGAGTCAGCTTTAAAATGAATTTCAGTGAGATATGAAAGACATGGCAGGCCCATTGTCCCCCATGAAGACATAAATTACAGGAAATACAACTATCCATTATTTTTCTATAAAATTGACATCAACATTAACCTGAACTCTAGGAAAACACCCAAACCGCAAGGGTTAAAATTCTTGTTTTAGTCTAGAGGATTTGGAAAAGCACTGTTTGCTTATCTGTTCCTCCACTCCTGCAGATTCCTTTGTGGTGGTGGACTGGTCCCTGTGACCTCTTTTCCCCTGTACTCTGGCCCTTTATGCCCTTTAAGTTTTGTGATGTCATCAAGACCAATGCAGGGTCCGTAGCCCTGCATTGGATGCGAAAGCACCAGGGTATGAGCCACTGCTGGAACATGGGGTGATCACCATCTGCTGGAGAGTGGAGGATCAGGTAAATAAAATGATTTCTGTCCCCTAGACAGAATCAAGTGTTTAACCCTTGCAATGCAGTGAAAACTGAGCAATCAAAAATAGCTGAATGCTCAGTTCTCAGTTCCACTCTGAAAAGAGAGCAGTGACTGTCAGTCACCACTCTGTGCTCTGCCCTTACAGCGCTCCAGACTGTGGAGGGGGCGGGAGCGGTTGGCCCAGGCTTTCATCAGTCAGGCATCTGGGCAGATCTTGACTTTGTTGTCGAGATCTCTGCAGAGCCTGCTTGTCAGCTGAATCTGGTTCACAGGAGTGCAGCACTAAGTGAACGCCTGTGACCCAAAGGAGAAGTATAGCTAAAAGAGCTTTGGTCATAATTCTCTTTTAATGGCCCTGTAATTTATGTATCATGAAATCATTTCTTACTGTGTTTTTCTGCCTCCTTCTAATGTAATCCAGGAGCTTCAGAACCTCTCCTTTTCCCCCCCTCACTTACATTTGTTTGGAACAAGCAGTGAATGTTAGTTGCGGTCATGTGCACTGCCCTGTGCATACTACACATCCCATAGTCCTTCTCTAGAGCAAACAAGAGAGGGTGGCTAAACTTATACTTACAGTGGGACCATGGAGAATTAACATAGCCACCCTCATAGCAATAAAACAAAGGGAATTTGGAAATTTAGAAGAGGCAGAAAGCAATAGAGGTTACTTTCTTGAGGTAAAGATACATACTTGAATAAATATTTTTTTTTTAAACCAGAGCGTAGCGTCGCCTTAAATAGAGTGTTAAAGGAGTATGAGCCATGGTTCACATTGATGCGATTTGGCATGCGATTTGACATGTCAAATCAAATGCCAAATCAGAGGCAATTGCGTCTGAATCGGTGCGACAGTGCATTTGCGGCGCCGTACCGATTCCCAAAAGTAGTTTCTGTACTATTTTTAGTAACTTCGGGGTGCGATTTGTATAGACATCTGTGCAGCAACCCACACAGATGTCTCTGAAATCGCCCCTGAAGTTGGACTGACATGCGGTTATGAAATTGTGCGAGCTCAGCTGAACTTGCACGATTTCAATCCCTCTGTCAGTGTGAACCTGGGCTTAAAACCAAAATCAATAATACACAATAATATATTGCAGCTCACTAGTTATAAGATGTGGTGGCTGCATTCATTTTCATTTTTAAGGCTTTTTTCCTTCTGTTTCTCCGGGTAATCTGGCCAGTAATGCATCTCCTGTATCAGAGTGCCCCCACTCTGAATGGAGGAGCAACATAGACACCTTTAGACAGCAGCATTGTCAGTATGGGTGGAGGGGAGTGTTAGATGTACTGGCAGATTTAAATACACCAACTTGGAAGCCAAACTCCAGCTAGCATTTTATAAGCACTTACAGCAACAGTTTTTTTCCTTTTGGAATAAAGGTCTTACATAAATAAATAAATAAATCTGATCATTGTAAGCACCCCTGCCAGTGTTGAATGGTTTCTTTCATCCTTGTAACTGAATGGTTTCTTTCATCCTTGTAACTGAAACAATCTGCAAGAGAGCTTGTTCTTTTTAAATACAACAGACTTACTGGCCAGATCAACAGAACAAAGAAAGCCTAAAAGAGAAAACGAATGCGGCCATCACATCTAAGAATTGGTAAGCTACAATATACTCATAACATTAACATAGGGAAAAGTGCAACCTGAGGTCATAGAACGCAGATGTTAAAGCGGTTGTAAACCTAGTCTAACAAGTGTCTTTCAAATGAATCCATGCAGCCTACAGTTTTGTGTGCTCTGTGTTTTTGTGTAATTTTAGTTTTCTTTTTAACCACTTGCCGACCGCCAACCGCAGGTTGACGGCGACAAGGTGGTTCGTTATCGCAAATCGCCGTCATACGACGGCGGCTGCGATAACGCTCACTGTTATCGGGTGCGGCGGCTTCGGAGCGGGTGCGGCGGCTTCGATTGCTGCCGGCCACCCGCGATGGCCCCCCCGGAGCGAATGAGCGGAGGTCCGTGTATGTAAACACGGACCTCCGCTCTATGTGAGGGGGAAGGGCTGTGATCACAGCCTTCCTTTACGTGAAGGCTGTGACCACTTCCCTTCCCCAGCTAGGCAGTCCCCCATACAGTTAGAACACGCCCAGGGAACATAGTTAACCCTTAGCGCGCCCCCTGCAGGTTAACCCCTTCACTGCCAATGACATTTACACAGTAATCAGTGCATTTTTATAGCACTGATCGCTGTATAAATGCCAATGGTCCCAAAAAAGTGTCAAAATGTTACGCCATGTCCGCTGAAATATCGCAGTACCGCAAAAAATCGCAGATCGCCGCCATTTTTAGTAAAAAATAAAAAAAAATTAAAAACCCCAAAAATGAATTCTCATCATCCGTAAATGCGACCACTTTTGCGCAAACCAATCAATAAACGCCGATTGCGATTTTTTTTCATCGCAAATATGAGGAAGAATATAAATCGGCCAAAAACGGTGAAAAAAAATGTTTTTTTATATTTTTTTTTTGGATTTGTATTCTAGCAAAAAGTAAGAAATTTGGGTTTTTTTGCAAAATTGTCGCTCTTCTTTTGTTTATAGCGGCGATCAGAAATGACGCAGAGGGGATCAAATACCACCAAAAGAAAGCTCTGTTTGTGGGAAAAAAAGGACACAAATTTCGTTTGGGTACAACGTCGCACGACCGCGCAATTGTCAGTTAAAGCGACGCAGCGCCGAATCGCAAAAAGGGCTCCGGTCCTAAAGCTGGAAATCCTTCCGGGGCTGAAGTGGTTAATGACGTCACCGGCGCATGCACTTTAAGTCTCATTTTTCCGGCAAGCTTTTTGTGCCGGAAAAAGGCTGTGTATATGCTGGGGCTGCGTCATCTTCTTAAGCCGATGTCAGCCCTGAGATCCCGCAACACTCCTTCCCCATTCCGATGCTGAGCCTTAACTCCATGTGACTCGCTACGTCACATGGGGCTGTGGAGATGAACAGACGGAGTCAGAGAGCGGAGCTGGAGACAGATGCGCATGCGCGGGATTATGGCCACGGAGACATAGTGAGGGCGGAAATACACTTCTGCCGGGATGTGGACTTATATTGGCGGCGACAACATGCTAGTTTTATTTGAGCAAGTAAGAACGTTTGATTTGCATAATGTATGCGGCACAATGATTCTAAAGAGCAAATTGAAGTTGCATATTACAGATTTGGACATAGATTGTCTGAGTTTACTACCCCTTTAACAGAGGGGTTCTATATAGAAACTCCCTGCACATGCACATGCTGCAGGGAGTTTCTCTATGGAGCCCCTCTGTTAACTTCTGCTCAGGTTACACTTTTCTGTACTTTAAAGTGATACTAAACCACTAAATCACGTTTTTTTCACCTATATCTGTTACCAAATAATAGCATTACATGAGAAGTCTAACCTTTTGTGTCATTTTCTCTTCTAAGTTGTTTTATTCAGACTCCGTTTTTCCCATTTCCGGTTGTCCTGTTTGCTGGGTGACCCATGTATTGCCGATCTCATAGTGTCAAAGTACATGGGAGGCAGAGCTACAGCGTCCTCCGTGCCTGGGGACACAGTGAGTGTGGGCGCAGCCAGCGTTCCTACGCAGGACTGTAGTCGCATGGGTGACACTGAGATCGGCAATACACAGGTCACCCAGCAAATAGGACAACCGGAAATGGGAAAAATGGAGCCTGAATAAAACAACTTAGAAGCGAAAATGACACAAAAGGTTAGACTTCTCATGTAATGCTATTATTTAGTAACAGATATAGGTGAAAAACGTGAGGGTTTAGTATCCCTTTAAGCTACAATATAATAATTGTTTGTTTTTGGGTTTAATACTGTTTTAAAGCATATTTCTACCTTTTCAACCAAATTTGAGAAACCCTCACTACAAGTTTGTTATACAGTATCTCACAAAAGTGAATACGCCCCTCACATTTTTGTAAATATTTTATTATATTTTTTCATGTGACAACACTGAAGAAATGACACTTTGCTACAATGTAAGGTAGTGAGTGTACAGCTTGTATAACAGTGTAAATATGTTGTCCCCTTAAAATAACTCATTAACCAGTTGCCAACCGCCCGCTGTGGATTGACGGCGGTAACATGGCTCAATATCCCATATCACCGTCACATGGCGGTGGCTGCGAGATCACGGAGATTGTGAGCACATGCGCAACACCGGAGGCACGCTCGTGCAATCACTGCGTATTGGGGGAGCCAGGGAGGGGGTAGGGCAGACTTGATGTCCGCCGGCCACCCGCGATTGCTCCCCTGCAGTGAAAGAACAGGATCCATGTGTGTAAACACATGGATCTCCGTTCTGACAGGGGAGAAGGAGTGTGATCACCTGCTTCCTGTATATAGGAGCAGCGATCACTCTCAGCCCAGCCCCCATAGAGTTAGTAACACCTCCCAGGGAACAGAGTTAACCCTTTGATCACCCCATAGTGTTAACCCCTTCCCCGCCAGTGACCTTTACACAGTAATCAGTGCATTTTCGTAGCACTGATCACTGTATAAATGCCACTGGTCCCAAAAAAGTGTCAAAAGTGTCCGATATGTCCACTGCAATGTCCCAGTACCGCTAAAAATCTCAGATCGCCATCATTACTAGTAAAATATAAATAAATAAATAAAACCCCATAAATGAATTCTCAATGTTTGTAAACGCGGCAACTTTTGCGCAAACCAATCAATATACGCCAATTGCGTAATAAAATATATATATCGGCAAAACTGATGAATACATTTTTTTTTATTTTTTATTTTTTGGATTTGTATTTTAGCAAAAAGTAAGAAATATTGTTTTTTTTTCAAAATTCTCGCTCTTTTTTTGTTTATATCGGTGATCAGAAGTGACGCAGAGGTGATCAAATACCACCAAAAGAAAGCTCTATTTGTGGGGAAAAAAAGGACGCCAATTATGTTTGGGCACAATGTAGTACGACCGCACAATTGTCAGTTAAAGCGACGAAGTGCCGAATCGCAAAGAGTGCTCTGGTCCTAAAGGGGGAAATCCTTCCGGGGCTGAAGGGGTTAATGTCTAAACCGCTGGCAAGAGAAGTGAGTACACCCCTAAGTGAAAATGTCCAAATGTCCAAATTGGGCCCAAGTAGCCATTTTCCCTCCCCGGTATCATGTGACTCATTAGTGTTACAAGGTCTCAGGTGTGAATGGGGAACAGGTGTGTTAAATTTGGTGTTATCGTTCTCACTCTCTCATACTGGTCAATGGAAGTTCAACATGGCACCTCATGGCAAAGAACAAGGATCTGAAAAAAGGAATTGTTGCTCTAAATAAAGATGGCCTAGGGTATAAGAAGATTGCCAAGACCCTGAAACTGAGCTGCAGCATGGGGGCCAAGACGGTTTAACAGGAGAGGCTCCACTCAGAACAGGCCTCGCCATGGTCGAGTAAAGAAGATGAGTGCACGTGCTCAGCGTCATATCCAGAGTTTGTCTTTGGGAAATAGACATATGAGTGCTGCCAGTATTGCTGCAGAGGTTGAAGGGGTGGGGGGCCAGCCTGTCAGTGCTCAGACCATGCACCGCACACTGCATCAAATTGGTCTGCATGGCTGTCATCCCAGAAGGAAGTCTCTTTTAAAGATGGTGCACAAGAAAGCCCGCAAACAATTTGCTGAAGACAAGCAGACTAAGGACATGGATTAATGGAACCATATCCTGTGGTCTGATGATACCAAGATAAACTTATTTGGTTCAGTTGGCTTCAAACGTGTGTGGCGGCAACCAGGTGAGGAGACTGCGTCTTGCCTACAGTCAAGCATGGTGGTGGGAGTGTCTTGTCTGGGGTTGCGTGAACTTCACCTTTACCCTCAGCTTCTTAGCAAGACAGGGGTCATCTTGAAGGTGTGTTTGGAATCGTTATCATGTTGGAATACTGCCCTGCAGCCCAGTCTCCGAAGGGAGGGGATCATGCTCTGCTTCAGTATGTCACAGTACATGTTGGCAGTGACTTCCAGTCTTCCAGTGACCAGTATGAGAGAGTGAGAGCAATAACACCAAATTTAACACACCTGCTCCCCAGTCACAGCTGAGACCTTGTAACACTGAGTCACATGACACCGGGGAGGGAAAATGTCTAATTGGGCCCAATTTGGACATTTTCACTTAGGGATGTACTCACTTTTGTTGCCAGAGGTGTAGACACCAATGGCTGTGTGTTGTGTTATTTTGAGTGGACAGCAAATTTACACTGTTATACCAGCTGTACACTCACTACGTTACATTATAGCAAAGTGTCACATGAATAGATATGATAAAATATTTACAAAAATGCGAGGGGTGTACTCACTTTTGTGAGATACTGTATACCATGTAAGGTACATATATATTCTTTTACTGCCTAAATGGACTCTATATACTATACCCTGACTGAGCTCTATATAGTCTACACTAAAGCCATTGTATGTGTGTGTGTGTGTATGTGTATATATATATATATATATATATATATATATATATATATATATATACACACAATAGGAAGGTACATATATATTCTTGCACTGCCTGAACGGACGCTATATACTATACTCTGAATTAGCTGTATATAGTCTACACTAAAGGCATTGCATTTTATATATAGATATAAACACACTAGGAAGGTACATATATATTCTTACACTGCCTGAATGGACGCTATATACTATACTCTGAATTAGCTGTATATAGTCTACACTAAAGACATTGCAATATATATATACACACCATTTAAGGTACATATCTATTCTTGCACTGCCTGCACTAACTGACTGTATACAGATTGCATTATCTAGTATATCTCACTGTCTACACTAAATTGCCTACACGCCGCTAACTAATCTCCCTCTCTGTCTCTCTCCACATTATTTACACACAGTACATAGAGCCGCTGTACAATATAGCTTTATATAGTGTGGGCGCGGATTGAGGCTGCTGAGCAGTGATTGGCTAAAGGCACCCTGCCTTTGGCCAATCATAGCTCTCGCAGCTGAGCACGTTGTGATTGGCCAAAGCATGCAGGTCATGTGCATGCTTTGGCCAATCAGCGGGCGGCATTTCCCCATGATTGGAAAGCATTATGGGGCGCTCGAATTCCCGTGAACGCCTCATAATGTTTGAAATGTGCCGAACAGGTGAATCCCCGATGTTCGAGTCGAACATGCATTCAACTCGACCAGGTGGCCCATCCCTATCACTGACAGACATTAAGTAATTTCAATAATTGCTATAACATTGCTATGTTACATGAACAATTTGCTCATTTGCCCGAATTTGAATCCTAAATTCATCTTTCAGCAAACACTAACCTTGTCACTCGTTTTAGAGATCTGTCTAAAAGAGGAATTTTCTGCACTTCTTGTTTTGTGTCTGGGACAAGTGGTGAGGGGAAAACTCTCCAAAAGAACACCTAGGGCAGTTAATTACAGTTATCACATACCATATTTGTGGGGAAAGGTGCATTTTGTCAAAGTAAAATATCAAATTTGTGGTAAGCAGCACAAATTTGGTAAATGCAGTATGTGCTGTAAGTACGGAAAAAAAATCAAGATAAATCATTAGTCAATTCACTAAAACAAGTGTGGAAATATTAGTTTAAGAATGTAAATAGTTTGTAACGTTGCACTAGAGGGAGATTGTTCTGTGAATGGAGGAACACTAGAATCAGGGCTGATTCTAGGGTCACAGATGCCTGGGTGCAGAAATATTTATGTCGCCCCCCTCATGTGCGTGGTCATCTTACTAACTCCTCCTCTTTACAGCTCTTAACAATAAGCAAAATACAGGAAGAGAAGCAGAGTAGTCTAATGGGACCTGGAGGGAGCCTCCCTGATGGACAGAGAGGGGGCTTCTGTTAGAGCCCCCAGACAGACTGCAGACATAGTACTGGAGATGGTCAGAGACTGCAGACATAGTAAAGGAGATGGCCAGAGACTGCAGACATAGTACAGGAGATGGTCAGAGACTACAGATATGATACAGGAGATGGTCAGAGACTGCAGACATAGTCCAGGGGATGGTCAGAGACTGCAAACATGGTACAGGAAATGGTCAGAGACTGCAGACATGGTACAGGAGATGGTCAGAGACTGCAGACATGGTACAGGAGATGGTCAGAGACTGCAGACATGGTACAGGAGATGGTCAGAGACTGCAGACCTGATACAGGAGATGGTCTGAGACTGCAGACATACTACAGGAGATGGTCAGAGACTGCAGTCATACTACAGGAGATGGTCAGAGACTGCAGACATAGTACAGGAGATGGTCAGAGACTGCAGACATAGTACAGGAGATGGTCAGAGACTGCAGACATGATACAGGTGATGGTCAGAGACTGCAGACATGATACAGGAGATGGTCTGAGACTGCAGACATACTACAGGAGATGGGCATAGACTGCAGACATGGTACAGGAGATGGTCAGAGACTGCAGACATGATACAGGAGATGGTCAGAGACTGCAGACATAGTACAGGAGATGGTCAGAGACTGCAGACATACTGCAGGAGATGGCCAGAGACTGCAGACATACTACAGGAGATGGCCAGAGACTGCAGACATGCTACAGGAGATGGTCAGAGACTGCAGACATACTACAGGAGATAGTCAGAAACTGCAGGCATACTACAAGAGATTGATAGAGACTGCAGACATGATACAGGAGATGGTCAGTGGCTGCAGACATGGTACAGGAGATGGTCACAGGCTGCAGACATAGTACAGGAGATAGTCAGAGACTTCAGACATACTTTAGGAGATGGTCTGAGACTGCAGACATACTACAGTAGATGGTCAGAGACTCCAGACATACTACAGGAGATGGTCAGAGACTGCAGACATACTACAGTAGATGGTCAGAGACTGCAGACATACTACAGTAGATGGTCAGAGACTGCAGACATGCTACAGTAGATGGTCAGAGACTGCAGACATGCTACAGTAGATGGTCAGAGACTGCAGACATACTACAGGAGATGGTCAGAGACTGCAGACATAGTGCAGGAGATGGTCAGAGACTGCAGACATAGTACAGAATATGGTCAGAGACTTCAGACATAATATAGGAGATGGTCAGAGACTGCAGACATGATACAAGAGATGGTCTGAGACTGCAGACATACTACAGAAGATGGTCTGAGACTGCAGACATACTACAGAAGATGGTTAGAGACTGCAGACATGATACAAGAGATCAATAAATCAATGCAGCCTCATCAGCACCCATCAGATGCAACCTACCAGTGCCCATCAAATGCAGCCTCATCAGTGCCCATCAAATGCAGTCTATCAGTGCCCAGAAATGCAGCCTGCCAGTGCCCATCAATTCCACCTACTAGTGCCCAGCAATGCAGCCTAACAGTGCCCAGCAATGCTGCTTACCAGTGCCCATCAATGCCACCTACCAGTGCCCATCCATGCAGCCTACCAGTGCCCAGCAATGCCGCCTACCAGTGCCCATCAATGCCACCCACCAGTACCCAGTAATGCAGCCTGCCAGTGCCCAGCAATGCCACCTGCCAGTGCCCAGCAATGCAGTCTGCCAGTGCCCATCAATGTCGCCTATCAGTGCCCAGCAATGCAGCCTGCCAATGCCCATCAATGCTGCTTACCAGTGCCCAGCAATGCAGCCTGCCAGTGCCCACCAATGCCACCCAACAGTGCTGTTAGGAACTGCTATGATAACCCTCGGCTATCATCTCTCTGTCAGTCTGTCTTGAGGTTGGGCACCCGAGAGAGAGAGACCGTTTTCACCCGAGCCTTAATGATAATGAACACATGCAAACACAAGGTATGGCGAAAGCAATCTCTAGTTTTACTGGCATAAAATGGGTGATTTTATACATTTCAGACAAAGGAAGGTGTACAATACACCACTCATACAAAGGGGGGGGGGAATGTGTAATACATGCCTATAAAAAAATAATAATTGTCTTGCTAGCAGTTATCTATATTTTTCTCATACACTTTCTCATGTAGAGACATAACTGTCTCATTAAAAGTTGCTTATCTGTACACTGCGTTCTTTCTTCAAGGTCTGTTCCTTCACACACCAGAAAGGATAACGGTTAAAAATGCCATCCAGATGGCGCATTCTGTAAAGAATAAAGAATGTGCCGTGTACAGAAACAAAAACCTTGTCAGCATAAACTTCTTAAAGCAACATTTACACAAACAAGATGGAGTAACTAAGGATAATAGGTTCCCTACCCTTTACAATTCCCCTCTTAAAACCAACACTATTGGTTTTCTCCATACTTCCAGGACCATACTAGACGTCATCAGGGACATATAATTCCCTGGGAAAATTAGTGGACATAGGACTCTCAGGTCCTTTGTAGAAAAGACTATGTCCACCCGTCTAAAGGTGTTATAGGCAATACTATTCTGCTCTACGGTGTCTTCCTAGGTACTAAAAGTAAGGGCTGGGATAGAAGGGCTCTGTCTGTTCTGACTCTATATACCCGATCATAGAGGGATTATCTACTCCCTTGCACATTTTCCTGAAACATAAAATAATACAGTACACTATCATACCTATTACGCTAATATAGCAGCAATGATTGTAAAAGATTGAACTAGGGCTTATTTCCACCCAGGGAGCTGCCCAAAATACTGATCCCGTGGGTTGTCTATACTTGAGTTATTATGGGGATAAGGGGTTCAAATCCAGCTGTCACTTGATCTCTGGCTTTGAGTTCACCTTGAACCCCTCTTTGAACATCTATATATATGTACCCCTATGAATATAAAAATTTACACTGACAAAATACTATAGGACAGTGAACTATATGGCAGTAGTCAAAAGTAAAGGTGGCTACATATATACATGGTGTGTTATATCAGAATGTTGTGAGACTGGGAGTTTTACCCTTTTTGGGTAATGACCACCTCTGTACTAATACACATGAGAAATGTCAATAAAATCACTAGAAATGGGGGTAGGATCAGGGGGATTAAGGGCCATTGTCCAAAGTTCAGGTAGCAGTTCATTTTCAGGGTCAAGGTTGTCCACCTCCGTTAATACCCCCTTGTCTTGACTCTCTTTTTCGAGGTCAGGGCTTTCTGCCCCCGTTAATACCTCCTTTCTTGCTTCTGGGACCTCTGGGTCAGGTCTCTTCTTTACCAATTTTACTCCGGTGGCATGAATCCAGGCAGGGTTGTGTTCTGTCAGAACTACAGTTCTGGTTAAAGCTATCACTGTAGTCTTGGGGCTATAAATGAAGTCCGAAACACAGTACAACAAGTCTGCCTATGTGTAATCCTACTGAAAGTGAGGGCTTAAAATTTTTTATAGTGAAAAATATCCATAAAACATAAATGTGTCCTGAGTTGTAACCTAGGGATGATCATATAATCATCCTAATCAATGTCTGTATCTTCTATTAACAATCAAGCAGTTAAATGGGTGGTTTTCCCACGTGACCAATAGAAAGAAGCAGTGCTGTAAGAAATCCATCTTGGAGCTGGGATCATCACATATCCAAGAATTTTGTTTTCTCAAAAGCAGCAACATCTCCTCCTGTCACTGGATGTTCTCTCATCTCAAATAAACACATTCATTAGTACATTATGAAGATACAATGGGAACATCAACTACATAACATTGATACAATGTATATTATGTGATTAGCTAAATTCAGCTTTTTCATGAGAACCGAGCATAAGACATTCTCTCAAGATAAGGCCAGGAACAAGCCAGACTAACAAATATTTAAAGTGGAACCCTAACATACAAAATGGATACCGTCAAATCCTTTCAAAATCAACATTTTATAGGTTCACAAAAAGCACTACTCTAGCTACATTTTAATAAAAGACTCCTGACTTAACCCATTCTTTCAACATTTCCCCCTTCTTTTGAACCTACAAAATGTAGATTCTTGATTTAAGCTCCCAACTCAGAAGCCTGTCTGAGTGGGGATAAAAACAGCATCACACTCTCATACAAGCAGTGTGGCTAATCCTGGTTTGTCATATAAGTCAGGGCCTTGTGTGGACAGCGCTGCATATATTACATCACCCGCAGCTCCATCTGCTACCCTCGAGATGAGTCCCTTCATGCATGGTACCAGACAGCAGCCTACGCATAATAATACTGACAGTACCACCGCGGTCGCGGTGGCAAAGGTGGTCAAGAACTTGCCCCACTTGCCAAACCAACGTTCCATCCATCCGGTGAAGGGGTCCTCATTCCCGCTATTTTCTGCCAACACCTGAGACAGCATCTCCAAGCCCTTCAATGCTCGGGAGACACTGCCATCTGGGGCAGCATTACTAGGGATAAATGTGCAACACGTAGTGCCAAACGTTATACAGACCCCTCCCCTCTTGGCAAGGAGCATCTCCAAGGAGATTCTGTTCTGCCAGGTTGTCAGTGAGGTGGCATCGAGCTGCTTGGCAAAGCCCTTGACTGCATCTCGTGTGTAGCTAACAAAGTGCTGTTGATTGCAATATATAGTCTATCCAATCAGTATTTCATTTACAGGTATAAATGGAAAAATTGATTAAATGCTTTGCCTTGGTCTGAGCTTGCAGGGGTATTCCCCACCTGGGAATGATCTCCCTGGTCAGGATTCCCACCACCGTTTTGGCGTCTTCCCTTTTGGTTGGAAACATTTCCGGCCATGGGGAAAACATGTCAACAATCACACATGCTGGTTGAGTGAAGTCAATTTGGAGGTGTGTGAATGGGGTTGCGGGATGAGGTAGATGTTGATGTGAGGTAGATGTTGATGTGTTACATGGTGTGGGTTATTAGGATTGTTTCTGTAGTTGTGCAATGTATATTGATGCACTGCATTGTGGGATACATGGCCTCCCCTCTTTGCAGATCAATCCAAATTTTGGATTACTCTGCAAAACAGGGTAACACCAGTCTTCCAGCTCTGCTGGAGATGCGGATTGTTGGAGGTCTGCAATTAACTGTGCTTCTTCAGGAAGGATGGGAACCAGGCTGGGCATCTGTTCCCCTCTTTGGGATTGTGCAGCTTTTTTTTGCTTCCTGATCAGCTAAAGCATGTCCTTTGCTAACATCATCTATCCCATGGATATGTGCTTAACAGTGTCATCAATAAAATACATGTCATATTGAAAACTGGGGGACTGGAACAGTCACTAGGATTGGTCTTCCACTGAGACACACACTACACAGTCAGAGGCATTAGTAGAATTGCCTGTAAACTTCATCCATTCCAACCATTCATTCTTGTCAGAATAACCAGTCTCTATGCTCAGTCTATCTTCTGGCTGTATTACTACCCCAATTACCTTGTTATCCTGCCACACCCTAACCTCAGGGGGTAAATTGCCCATGGCACCGGCAGGGGCACTTTTGGGGAGAGTTTACCTGAAGTTTGACTGTAGCCCAAGGATCCGTCCCTGACATAGTTATTCCTAGACTACATACTCCACTGTCTTTAACCTCTGGGTTCTGTACTGTGAGTATAATATTCCCTTGGCTTCCCTTCGCTAAGGGGATCCTCTGATAGGTGCTCATGTCATCTGAGGAAATCCTAGCCAAACTAGTCTCCCTCTTGTGGGGGTCTGTTGTCCACCATACATTCTCCCAATAACCACATTTCCACACATATATATTATAGGCCTCAAGGTCATTAGTAACTTTTGTTGGGTCAAATACCTGGCTCTTTGTTAAGGTAAACACTATGGTCTGCTTTGAAGCTTCCATATTCAACACTGTTGTTTCTAGTACACCCCACCCTTAACTTCTCCTGTATTCAGCCTTCTCATCTTCCTCCTAGAGAGATCTGACATTTTCTTTCTTTCAACTTCAAAGTCTCCCAGAGCCAATAGGTGTCAAGAC